>JAQFVV010006487.1:1067500-1193884 GCA_028023455.1 Epiperipatus broadwayi
AGCATTTGCATAGATCATCCAGGCCCATTTTCAGCCTTTGGTTTAAAAAAGTGGTGGTTGGCAAAATTCCATTTATCAATCTGAAAATAAATTTCATAACAGACTGTGATGTACAAATAGATTGGAAATTTTTTAGAATTTTTTTTAATGAGGCATTGAGCCAGGAGTTTTCATTAGAAAGCTCTCTATTTTTTAGCTCTTTATATTTTAAATTATCTAAGGTCTCTAAGTTTAGATCATCCTGGATATCCCTGTATGCAATCATCATATCATCAAAATAAGATACTACATCCGACCCCAGGTTAGAATCTATATTAATATTCTGTGTTAGCGGCCTGAGCGAATTATCATCAATGATCCTTAAATAAGCTCTTGCCTTAATGAAGCTCACCAATGACTTAGGGTCAATTAAATTGAGACCCCCTTCTCCAATCGGTAGCTGCATTATTTTAGTAGGTATCAGGCTATACTTCTTACCCCAAATATATCTTTTTGCCAATTGAATGATCTTAAGACTAGTGGCATTAAAGATTTTCATCCATGGTCCATAGTAAGAGAGCACACCAACAGCAATAGCGTTAAAAACCTTTGCTCTGGTTGTTTCATACAATTTAAATGGGGAAAAGGCATTTATTTTAGTTTCGATGATTTTTACAACCAGTTTGTTCAAATGGGCACTCATTTTAGTTTTAGACAGATAGAGAGGCAACCCTAGAAAGGAGGAAGGCGTGCCCAAGAAGTCACATGGGATTCTCTTGGCAGTGGCCAATTGCCATGCAGCCGACTTGGAAGATTGAATACATGAGCCTGTAGAGATCTGAAATTTATTTAAGATGTTAAAGATTCTATGCACACTGGCCACATTCTCGAATATAATAATAACATCATCGACAAAGGCAGTGACATGAACAAAGGCACCAAGCTGAGGTAAGAAAATCCCTTTGGTTGAGGCTTCCATTTCCCTAATCATCGGATCCAGATAAACGGCAAAGAGGAGGGCTGCCAGAGGAGACCCCTGTGGGATCCCCCTTGATGGAACAAAGAAACTAGAACATCTTGCAAAGTTCTTAAGCACTATTCTCCCATTGGTCACATAATTGTTGATTGCTGTAATTAGATTCTCCTCACCCTCCACAAGTGGTGCCAATGAACTAGACAGAAATGACCAATCAACCACATCATATGCAGATTTAAAGTCTATCTGCATTGCAAAGAATTGAGTTAATTTATTACACCTGGCATATCTGATTGCATCCTGGATCTTCATAATTGCATCAGTTGCTCTCTTACCTTTAATAGCGTAATGAGCCACTGAAATTCTATTTTTTATTCTATTATACAATTTCTTCAATATAATTCTAGCAAATATTTTTGAGTCAATGTCCTCGATAGTAATATTTCTCAGGTCATTTACATATGGGATGTGTATATTCCTATTCTTTTTTATACAAAAAATTATTCTGTTATTAATCATTGGCCAATCTATTGGTTGAGCACACAACTGATTGTAATATTTTGCAAGCACTTCAATTATCAAGTAAGATATTGATTTATAAATTCTGGCAGGTATAGAATCATGAGCAGTAACTGTGTGATTTGATAGTCTAGTTATTTCCTCACTAATATCCAGGTGTGAGATATACTGCTGATCCTTGGCCACCATCATCCTTGGCCAATGGTCTGAATTCCTTTCATCATTTCCCATAGTGTTTTGCAGATTTTTATATATGTGCTGATTTACATGCAGCCCTGACAAAACCTCTCCATTCTCAGTTTTGACACATGTGATACCTCTAGACTGAGGCACGTACACCTTGGCATAGTTCAATGTTGGTTTTATGATGCAGGCAATATTAGGGAGTATCTTTCACAATCTTATAGCATATATTTCTTCCTGCATTTTCTCATAGATGTCATTATATTCTTCCTGCAGGGAGTTGATCAATGAGCGATTATTAGATAAAGTAGTTAAAGAATGCAAGGTTTTAGCAATGTCATTTAAGCGGGATTTCATTTGGTTTTGAGACAAATCCAGTTCCATTCCAGAAGAACAGACATCAGATATAAGTTTTTTCAATCTAATCCAAGCCACACATGGAGACAAGGCTGTTTGCTTAGTGAAGTAACAAGAAGCTACAATTAAATTCGATCTCTGATCACAAGTCAAATTGAATGAATTACTAATATTTTTTTTATGCTAAACTGGTAGCAACATTCTGAATCCCCATCATAGAGCCTTACCACCAACTTTACACGCAGGTAATCAGAGAAAGCAACAATTGAAGTATCAATTTCAACATCTTTTATCTTAGATCTCGAAATGAAAAACAAATCAATCAGTGATGAGTAACGACTATTAAAAAAGGTAAAGGCATTTGCTCTATATTTACTTTGACATGGCAGCACATCAATATCCTGCAACTTATTTTTTAGCTGAACTGGAATGTCCTGAAACGTGACATTAAAATCCCCTCCAATTATTACTATTCCTGGATGCAGAGTCAAGTGGAACTGCATCTCTTTAATAATTTTGGGCACCTCCCTTCCTCTATTTGTCAAATAAATTGCTACAACATAGTGCATCTGTTCTTGCATTTGAAAAGAGATTACTATGTGATTGATCTGCATACTTATGATCCGCACCTTATAAATTTTAGACTTTATATTAATTAGAATGGCAACACCTTGTGCCGGTCTAATGTTCTGCTTGTACAATAATAGACCTTTCCGTTTAATTTGATCGATAAACTGTTCAGGTGTGTTTACATTTATCTTTGTTTCTGTTAGAATAGCAATATCAAATTTTTGTGAAGCAAGATAATCAGTAAGCTTTAGTACCTTGTCATGGCTGTTGATGCCTCTAACATTAATGGTGACTATATTTAATGACTTATACATAGTGCGGATTCAAAAATTTCATTGCCTTATACTACTATAGCCACTTTCATGACCACAATCATTCATATTAACACCAGTCTCATTATGGTATAGATTTACTATTTCCAGTTCCTTTTCATTTTGGTTTAGTTTCTCTGTTTCAAGTTCTGACTCAGTTATAGATGGGTGCCTTCCAGGGACATTTGACAGAAAATGTTCTATTTGCTTATTTTTTTTTCCTTTACTTCAGTTTTCTCTATATCAGTTATGTCAACATGCTTATTATTATCATTATTAATTATGTTGTTTTCCGTTTTCTCTATATCATTTACCTCAACGTATGTTTCTTCATTTTCCATAATTGCTGAGCTTTCATCAACTAGGCACTGCCTCTGTATTTGAGCAGGTGCAGCATTATCTAGTTCAAGATCATCAATAATTTCCTGCTCGTATATAAGTTCTTCATCAGGACTATTATTTACAACATTAGCCCAAGATTTTAATGGAGCTATGTTACAGTAGTGATTTAGACGATTGAATTTATTACATTTGACACATGGCCCAGCATCACACAGAGCTGCAATGTGACCAATACGATTACATCTAAAACAAATGGGTGGCCTACCTTTAATAATAATGGAGATTGGCATATGATCTTTAAAAATTTTATGTGGGATCTGTTCCCTTGAAATGCCCTTGTTCATTTTCAACACAATTGACCATGAATTTGAGGGGATTTGAAATGCAGTTCCGGGTGTTAATAATCTTTCCATTTTATTAACTTCGGCATACGACACTATTTCCGACTTAAAAAACTCAACATCAAAATTAGGCGGAGTATGCAAAACTTTTCCGTAAACTAGGGGGTTCGATTCTTTCGAGACGTAATATATTTTCTTATTTTGAATTTTTTTTATCGTTGCCTCCGCTTTTTCTTTTTGATCGGTGGTAAAATACTCAATAGAAACAAAACCCCTTGCAGCAAAGAAAGCTGTATGTTTAATGGTATTTAATAAACTATTTTGATCAAGAACCTTAAGGTATTCGTTTATATCAGGTTTATCAAGGACATGTTCACCGCTGGACTCATTAGATTGCATAATTAAACTAAAAATGGATGTACATGCCAACATACAGCTAGTAAATATCCTTTTCCAGTAAGAGTTTAAGTGAATGAAGGCCCTCGATGGGGGTTGACAAGAAACGTTATCCGCAAGCGTATTATCACTAAAATCTAGATAACTCGTATCCTGTTTATCTGCATTTTTCCCCACATGTAAACATAAATCCTCTTCCTTTGTGTCTTGGTTTTTTTCCTTGAATGCACTAATATTATTTTCTTTATCCAGTTTTCTTTTTTTATTGCGTAGCTCAATACTTTTTACTTCGGTCGTAACGTTATTACTAACGGCGACAGAATTCTCACATGTATTACCTCCATCTTTAGATATTATAGTTTCATCACCTTTCAAACCTTTATTTATCACCTTGTTCTTTTTTGATGACTTCTTCGTCATATTAAAAATGCACAACAATTACCAACCTGGACAACTTCAGGGAAGAAACGAAAGCAAACAGGCGGATGCCATTACTCACCGGAAGTATTTAATCCTGAGATTCTGTATAATTCATTTATACCAACCCTCACTATAATATAATTAACTATGATATATGTTTCGTAATTAAAATTATCAAATTCATATAGTCAATAAAGAGTTAACTACAAATTTCCTTTCATGCAATATATATATATACAGAGAATTATTATTATTATAAAATATATATAACAATCAAGTTGTATTCTTATAAAGTTAGTCATAATTTTAAATTAAATTATGCAAATAATATGTTCTAATTAATACCTATAAATTAATAATATGTTCTATTTGACCTTTTTACTCTACTTGATTATTATTAATTAAGATGCATAAATTATCAGATGACAAACCAGACTGCATTAAAATTAATGTTATTAATTTTTAAAAGAAAGATGTTATAAACATTTGTAAATAATACCATTTTTAATTTCAATTGTTGTTAATAAGCAGGATTTTCTCTAAGTATCTATTAATATTAATAGATATACAACTTCAGTTTAATTTTCTTATCTTGTATCACTTTCTTTGGTATCTTCATGCTAGCATACACATGGTAAATTTCCATGAACCTTCTAATCCTTAAATGTTACCGATTATTTTTTCCCCATATGTCATAGCATCTGCCGGGAGGCGAACCCACAACCGTTCTGCAACCAACTACTTGCTTGCAAGGCAGCTGGGCTGATCTCTCGGCTAACAACGCTTGACAATTTCACAAGATAAGTAGATTTTGCAGTCTTAAATTCAATGGACACCATGGCATTTTTTTATCATTCCATTTAAATCATAGGCATTAAGTAGAAGGAACCTTTGTTCCTTCCTTCCAGGATTCTCTACTCATAATACATTTTCTTTGTTGTAGGTTAAAATTTCATTTATGAGATAAGATAAGATAAAGTTAAAATATAAAACTTTTAAGAGAAAGTATGTTTTTTTCCATATGAAAATCGTTTTTGTCTTTATAGTAACATAAAACACAGTCTAGATTTTTGAACACTTGTTTTTTTTTTTAATATGTGATTTTTTGGTTCTAATTTTAATAAAATATTGTTATCATCAAAAATAACTTAAACAAAAATATATTATTTTTAATTTTAATAAATAAATGACTCATTTATTCTACATTTATTTAAAACAAACATATTTTTTATTAAACATTTTACCATGAATTGTTCTCTTTATTTAATACCTTATAAATTATAGATGAAGATGTGTGTATACCACATATATACATATGGTTAGAATGTTATAAATAACTGTGTTTTTATGTATATTAATCTAGTTTGTGCTATTTTCTTTTTATGAACTATTTTGAATCTTTGCTTTTTAAAAATAAAATCAATCCTAAAACATATGAATATAAGTGCTAGTCAAATGTTTATTTATTGGACAGAAATAAAATTATGCTTTTTGTTTAAAAGATATATCTAATTAGAAGATGTTACGTTTATCATTTCATTTGTTTGTTGAAAACCATTTAATAAAAAATATTAATAACTAATACTTTATTATTAAATCGTTTTTCTCCATGTATTTAAAGATAAGAAGTTTAATTAATTGAAAAAAAATTGTATTAAAATAAAACTAATATTAGTGGCTTATCCTCGTTTGTTATGAAATTAAACTTTTTGCAAAATTTAGTAATAATTTTTTACTATAGTGTAAAATTCAGTTACACTCTAAAAGTAGTATTCCAGGCATTATTTCATTTTGTCCAGAGATAGCTCTCAATTTTGCACTTATTACAAAATATATAATCTACACTAGATCATAATTTTGAATGTCATGTAAATTTAAGATAAAATAGATTAAAGTTAAGGCTGGTAAGCATCGGTCATTCGTAAACGAGTATAGCCATCCCCCTCCCCTTTACAAGAAATAGATTTAAAACATTATAATAATACTATACTATATATGAATTATTCAATTACTATATAGCTCAATCTGTGGAACACAAATATTTTCATATATTGGATATGCTGGGCCATTTTTTTTTTGTTTATTTCATAATTTGAAATGCTTTATTATAACTTCTTCAGAAAATATTTTTATCTTAAGTATTTTTAACATCATGCTTAACTTTAGATCTCCAATGCGTTCTATTTTCTGCAATCAACATTGCAATATTATAGAATGTCTTTGAAATAATATATAATATAAATGAAAATAGTCCAATTTAACTTCTATATGAGATTTATAATAGTGAACTCCATGCTCTTTTATGAAGTACATTTTCCTCACATGTCCAATCTAACTTCGATGTGATTTTACAGTAGAGACGTTTTAGTGTCACACCTGACAAATTGAAAAACGTTGTGATTAATCTTATGATATTGCTATTGTATTTTTCAAATTTTCTGAACATTATTTTCTAAAAGCTATATGTTCTGCCAATAAGACGTTCATCCCTTTCTTCCAGACAATAAATTAGATAAAATAAAATCTCTGTACACGTTTAAGTTACATAAACAGACACTATTTACCTGTGATGAAACACCAAGCAGCAGCAACACACTGAAATGTATACTACATCTCAGCACCTAAATCTACCTTTCTACTTATAAAACTATAAAATATTTACATTGGTGTATATTTTCAAATTAATAACTATTCAAGCTAAATGTTTTTAAAAGATTTTTCCCATCACTAGCTGATAAACAACTTAAGTTTTGGAACATCAATTGTTATTAAATCAAAGTCTTTATACATCATATTTAAAGCATTGAGTAAATTATACAGACTATCTTTTGAGCTGACAAACACAGCACAATCATTACATATTGCAAATCAAAGATTCAAAAAGATGTTTTTTTTTTTACTTTTAATCTATTCAAATTAAAAATTTTACCGTTAACCTATAATGCATCTTGAGTCCTGTTTCATTAAGCCACACCTAAATAGTACTAAAGGCAACTATAATAAAAATTGAAAAAAATATTGAAGTAAGATCGCATCCTTGTTTAACACCATTTTTTATTTAGAATTCCTCATATTTTTCACTTGTAATAATAATACTTCCTCTTATTTTCTAATATGCAGAAACTGTATAATTTGAATAAATTTTGGTCGACAACCAACTAATTAGCATAAATTTGTTTATTTGAGTCAGATGTCTTGACCAAATTAATAAAACCAGTAGTAACTTACTCTGCAAATTATTCTTTTTTGATCCTCACACTTTTCTTGCATTTGCTTACACGTTCAGATCAGGTGGTATAACTCCATGAGGCCAAATGTTCCCAAAATCTTCCAATATGTTTGAATTTTAAAACTTTTTTTTTAATTAGTCCACCAGGATTTGCAACTTTTCTGGATCAAATCTTTTTTATTTTTAAGATTACAGAGAACTATTTTAACTTTATTAAAAGGAATATATTTGTCCACATCTAAATAAATAGATACATTAATAAAAGTCATCATCCTATTCTTCTATCATTATTCAAAAGATGATCAAGCAATTTGTCAACTTTTAGTATAGATAGATTTAAATAGTGTGCACTTATTTTATGATGGCAAGAAAAAAAAAGTTTAGGCAAATAGGTAAAAGAAAAACTGTGATTTATGCTTTATTTCAACAAAACTTCTTCTGTAGTCAATAGAAACCACTGCTGTTCCTTCTTGGAATCTATATTTCTATAATTGAAAGTTATTAAAGAATATTAATAGGAACTTTGCAATTCATTCTTCTTATGACAGATCAAAATCTTAATAACAGCTGCCAGAGAGTCCACTTTTTGAAGATATCAAAGCAATTTATTTCAGGTAGGAATAAAACCAGCAATGCTAACAAACTTATAAAATCAATGACTGATGCCAGAATAGAAAAGTGCAGTGGCCATGATGAAGCAAAATGTACAAGATTTATTCTTATGGCTTGATTACTTTTATTAAAGCTTGGTTCAAGTAAAGAAAATACCAATGACAACTGTTAATGCTAATGAGGTCACCAGTCTTATATGTCAGATTTCTAAATCCCAAGATTTATAGGATGGGGGGGTAAAGTTCATTTGAGAACAATTTTAATGTTTTGTTTCACAATCTTCCAGTAATATCAATCTGATAAAACCGGTAGATGTTAATGAAAGTTAATGTTCTCTTGATTTTCTTATAACCTGAAATGGCCACAGGATCAGGTAGAACAACTTCAGTTTCTAAAACATATAGTAATTGAAATCACAGCATAGTGAGGAAAACTATTTAGTAACATTATTCATCACATGATCATTATTTCATGAACTATTCCAAAAAATTAGCATAACAGCAAAGCTACAGCATTCATAAAACAATAAACTTAGTAAGAATCAAAACATTATCATCCCGTATTCTCTATATGCTTCCGAAAAAAAATTATATTAACAAAATTTTTCCACTAGGTGAAGATTCACTTACATAGAGAGCAAGCTGGATTTAAGCCAGGAGAAAGCTGTTGTGAACGTTTATCTTTAACAACTTACAACTGAAAAAAATTGTCAAAGTAAATTAAAAACGAGTATTATCTTTATTGATCTAACCTCAGCATGTTTGAAAGTGAACTTTGAACTCTTCTAAAATGTTTAAGAATAGGCAAATTTATTTGACAAAATGTCCTTCACTAAAAAGTTCCAACTGATTTGGAGTAGATAGAAAATTTTACAAAACGGTTGTCCACAGGGTTAAGTTTTTTTTTATCTACCTTATTTAATGTATTGATCAATGATTTTCCCAAACAGACGGCAGAAAATGTATTTATTCTGATAATATTGTTTTGGCGTCTCAAATGAGTTTCTTTCCTTAAATAAAAAGACTCTAATTAAAGATATGAAACATTGGGTAAAGAAATGATGAGATTGGAAAATCTTTTCTATGCTATTTAGGAGTAATTTTAGATAGGAGTCTAATTCATATTTTTCATTTAGTTAGGGTCAGATCAAAATTAATTACTGCTGATAATATCTTTAGAAAGCTATCTGATACTGCTTGAAGTTGTGAGAAAAATACTTTCCAGATAGCCTTCATATAGCAAGAACTTATTGATGCCCTTGAATACATTTGTAGAAAAGTTCCCACATTTAAATTTTCTGGATACTCAATTAAATATAACAATGAAAAATATTACTGGAACAATCAAGTCTGTTCCTTCAATGTGGCTTCCAGTTTTTTTACGTATTCTTCCACCCAATATAGAAAAGTTGCGTCGCGAAAATATTTAAAAAAATTTACTAAAGGTCGGACTTCCCAATAACTCAAGAGACATTTACACCAACTTAGATACTTCTAAAACTAAGATACCTTTTTTGAATGTTCACCCAAGAACATACAACAAATACTTGTGACATAAAAATGTGATTCTTATGATGTTTCAGACCATTTTGTTTTTAACATCTAGAGAGTAACACAATTGCAAATAATATTTCTAAAAGCAATTCGAGTTTAAATCAAGGTAATGGATTCACAATAGTTAACAATTGTCCAATCCATAGCTGCCATGACAATAGTGAAGAATATAATATGGTCAACGGAGAAGCTATCTTTTGGTTAAAATCTTAGCAGCTTCTTTTGTGTTATATTATTAATAGTTTATAAGCTATACATATGCTAAATAAGTAAATAATAATGGACTAATGTTATCAATGAATAGTAAATAAAATAATGTAATGATAAAAATAGGAGCTAATAAATATTTATAAAATATCAGAATGACTTTATTTTTTGAAATTTAAGCCGATAAACATCACATGAAAGCCATTTTTTATGTTTGCTTATAACTGTTATTAAAACAGGCAAAACTCTCTATACGTATTGCCACTTTTTGTGAGCCAGAATAATCAATGAATGCTAAAAGGCTTGTGCATAAAAACCCCATCTAGAGCCTACTCATCCAATATGCCCCCCCCCCGACTAGTTTCTGGATTGTGGCCTTCATCAGTGAGGAGCCTTGGTTCTGAGAATGCTGCACTTAGATCTAGGTGCAGTACTCTCAGTTCAAGGCTCCTCACTGATGAAGGCCACAAGCTAGGTGCACTACTCTCAGATTCAAGGCTCCTTACTGATGAAGGCCATAAGCCAGAAACTAATCTGGAGATATTGGATGAGTAGGCACTAGATGGGGATTTTATGCACAAGCCTTCTGGCATCCATTGCTTACTCTGGCTTGCTACATATAGAGAGTTTTGCCTGTTTTTTTTTTTTAATTTCATAAGAAATTCAAATGACAGCTGGGATCTATTTTCATTGTACTTAACTATGTAAGATATTTAATATAAAACAGTGTAATAGACTTTTAGGAAAATATCAAACAAAAATGAAAAATATGAGCAGACTTACTTAAATGAGAAATTATAATTAAACTAATATAGTATTTTAAATCACTTATAAATATTGTGTTACAATGTTGCTAATAAATGAACTATTTCAGAAAAAAAATGTTTCAATTTGTTTTCCAAATATACGTGTGTATACATTATAATTATTATTCATCATTTTCAGCACCAGTATCAATCCACTGCAGGATGAAGATCTCTCTAAGTGGATTTCAGTTCATCTGATCAATAGCTCCTTTTTTCCACCTCATATCAGCAAACTTTAATCATTTCATTTATCTAAAGGACCAACTGATGAGTGCTGGTTTTAGCACGAACTACGGATATAGATGATTATTTATCTTTTCAACGTGTTTGTGATCAAGTGTGTCAGCAGTATGAGTTGCATGGATAGTTGAGGGTCGTGTGAAAGTCTGAATTCAAACCCCCTATATATTTCATATTGGTGTGCAGGCATAAGAAAACCTGTACTGTAAAAAAAATTCATATACTAAAGTATCTTTTTAAATTTTTTTATAGTATCTTACGTTCCACTTTAAGTCTTTAATTGCCAATCATCATTTCTTTTAACACGACATCCAGCCAATTTCATTTTATTCCCTTACCTTTTTTAATGATATAACTTTTTCACTGATATATGTGATATATGCTTGTTCTCTCGCCCATGTATTTCATTTTTGAAATCTTTTTATGACACCTAACATACATTTTTCCATACTTATTTGAATGGTCTGAAGTTTCTGTATTGCGCTTCGTTTAAATCACCAAATCTCAGATCCATAAGTAAAAACTGGTATAACACATAGATTAAAAAATCTTTTTCAAACAGATGGGCATATTTCCTTTAAACACTAAGTTGTTTCCACCAAAAGTATTCCATTCAAGTTTATTTTTATGCTATTAAATTCATTAATTTATTTTTCATCTGAATTAATGATTTGACTAATGTATTTGTAGTTCTTAACTTTATCAAATTTAGAATCATCAATTTTTATATATAAACATATATAAATAGGTATATGGGTATATAAATATTTAAACATCTATTAAATCCATAGAAATCTTCTAATTAATATATATATATATATGAGATTGAGATTGTTGATCGCATGTTTTTCTAGATAAAGTAATTTTAGTGCAATCTAAAATCAAAGACGAATTTGTACTCTACTTTTGAAATTTAATTGCAATCTGAATACTCATCTGACTAATAAAATTATTTATCCTCATTTTTTAGATTGGAGTACTTTCGTGTATTTACATATATATTTATACACTATCACTCTGGACATCTCATATACTCATATAGTGGTTGGACAAAATAGATAGATGTATGAAGATATGTGAAAATGTCTATTTTATTTATAATTGCTAAATGCTGATACAGTCATTTATGTATTCAGAAAGAAATAGTTATTAAATATTTTCTTTAACATAGAGAAGGTGAACATCAGTTCTCAATTAACGATTAGGAGAATGATGATGATCAAGCAGCATATTCGCATTTTTAAGAGAACATAAAAAAAATTCCAAAAGAAACAGGTTATATTTCCTGATTATCATCAATTTGCAACCAATTATATAAGACTCGGACTAAGAACTAATAATTGCATAATCGAAGGAGCTTCATGTATAATAGAAATAAACTCCATATATCTCTAGAGCATGCTTAGTAATATGGAAAATTACATATGATGAAATAATATGCTCATGATCTAATATCCTAATTCCTTCTCATTAACATTCAAAACATATTCCTAGCCTTGAATATAAAGAAGTACAGAATCATAAATAAATTATTTTGAAAGTAATGGAAATGAGACAAGATTAAAATAAGAATGGAACTGTCATTAAATTTAATTTTAAGTAACAAAAAGCAAGTAATTTATTAAAACAATTTGATTAATTACAAATATGCTATGATTACATGCACATAAAGATGTAATATAGTCCTGAATTGAATTGATATATGTCAGAAAGATATAGACTACTTACAACTAAAAAGAATAAAAATTAATTTAAAAGACGGTATAATATCTACCCTTCACTTAACAATTTAATCTGTTATAACTTGCTGACATGTACTATCCTATATATATATATATATATATAACTTTGAATACATCTGTTAGTATGCCTGGCAAGATGTATTACTCTTCTTTCATCCATATTCTGTTCTGCTTATTTCTGCTGACATGTACCATTTTTACTGTATTCCATTCGGCTTAATGTTTTTATAGTGTCTATTTAATAATTTAAATATGTAAATTAATTGATTTACATATTCCACTAATTAGATAATTGGATGCTCTTAGCTCTTTTGTTTACCACATGTACCAAAACTCCTGTGTTTCCCTCTTTCTATCTTTGAGTTCTAAGCATACTAGTTTGAGATTTTGGGAATGAAAACTGTGTCCATGTTTTTTTCGTAATCTAACAACAAAGGACATATATTCTGGGCTTTCTTTTCCCTCGTTTGTATTAGTACTTTTGCTGTACTATTTTTGAGACAATGTTAGTCTGTAATTCTCCATATCATTTTGTAGTCTAAATTGTTTTTGTTACTATTAATTTTCTAACATAGCAATATAATGCCCCTTGTGTTGTTTTCATTTTCAATAGTCCATTGCAGTGACGATTTGATAATTAATTAGTTAAGCATTTTGATTATTATCTAGGCAGGTCTACAGATATTTACATCGTCAACTTATTTTGGTATATAATAGATTGGTCTTTTTTTAAGATAGTTGTGACATTTTTTCTCCTGTTTTTGCCAGTGTTAGGCTACTTTCTATTCCACTAGTTTGTATTACAAGTACTTATTCAGAGACAGGTTATTCTTCTGAAGACACCAAAGAATGAGTTTGCATAATGAGAAATCCATAGATAAATAACACTATTGTCATCTAGATTATTTTGAAGAACAATTTAGGTTGTTGAGATATAAAAGTTCAGTGTCTGTTACAAATAGTGATTAACACCATGATTGTATTAATAAAAAAATCCTTCTTACTACTATTGAAGTTATTGACTATTTCTTTATTACTGCAAGTCCCATAGTATATACATGTCCGTACCTAATTATGCTCAAACACAATCCTAAACATCTTTTCAGCCATTTATATTTTCATGATCTGTTTAGGTTAAGTCTAAATTCTAATGATCATCAATATATATAAAATTGTTCATAAAATATAAATAATAAAGTGTTATTATAAAATATTAATTTAATTAAGAAAATTAATATAAAAGTGGATTTGAACACAGACTTTCAAGCTCCTTTCAAGCATTCACCCTATCTTATACATGTGGAAAAGATAATTGATTTACAATATACATATTTCATGCTGAACCAGCAATCATTAGTTGGTCCAGATGATCATATATATATATATATATATATATATATACCGACCGGTACAATATATAACCAGTGCTCGGTTATATTAAGATAGCAAATCTTTACACTTTAATGGACAGGCTTCAATCAACTCCACCCTCCAAATCTTTAACCATCCATACCATCTTGATGAGTGCTGGTTCAGCACGAAATACATATATTGGAGATCATTTATCCTTTTCACATGTGTGTGGTAATGGGTATCGATTATATGAGATAGAGTGGATGGCTGATGGGAGCTTGAAAGTCGGTGTTCAAATCCCCTACATTACATCTAGACTCCAGGTATACAAAATATATTGGTATTTAAAATATTATAAATAAAAGTGTTAACTATTACATTAATTAAATATTATAACTGAATTGGAGATATTAATTTATCTGAATTGATAGTAGAAATTTTTTCATATTTAAAACATTGACTCTTAAGTGTGATATAATATGCAAATTAGATTTTATATTTATTTAAATCCCAAATGAAGTAAACTACATTTCAGATAAATACAATAATTTTTTGTTACATTTTCGTTTACCATTTAAATCCCTCCATTCAAACCCCGACGACTATCCATTTCAGATAAATACAATAATGATTATTATTAATCATTTTCGAAACTAGAGATTAAAACTTCAGTTAAAGATTAATATATCTGATTGTTTTTTAGACACATGCGGAGTTATTCACATTTCTCTTTCCAATGTGTAATATTTTTATAGATAATAAATACCTCCATACTTCTCCATTCTTTTTAAATTCACATAAATAAAGATACAATAAAAGACAAATAATCCCCAAGATGCATTTCGTGCTAATTTCGAAAATGATTAATAATAATCATTATTGTATTTATCTGAAATGGATGGCGTCAAATTGAGAGTGGAGGGAGTTTGACAATGGTAAATGAAAATGTAACAATTTATGCTAGATAAATATTCTTCATATAATAGAGATATATATGGGAGATAGTGACCTAGGCCAACAGATGAGTGCTGGTTCAGCACGAAATGCATCTTGGGGGTCATTTGTCTTTTATTGTATCTTTATTTATGTGAATTTAAAAAAATGAGGAAGTATGGAGGTGTTTATTATCTATAAAAATATTTTTTATGTTAATAATCATTATTAGAGATTCAGAATGGATAATATGCTGTTAATAACTTTAAACTTATAACTAGTTATATAAAGGATGAAGATAATCTCACTTTTAATCAGTTTTCCGTTTATAATCAAATAGACGTTAAATAATTATAAATATCAAATAAGCATGGCTTAAAAGTATTACTTGTTTGTACGAGAGTAATATATTTCCATTTAGATTTCACTTACATTAAGTGACTTTTATTATTTCAAAATAATTATGTAGTATAACAAACAATAATCTGTATTAATATTAATACTTTATAAAGGTGATAAAGAAGATATTAGAAATTAGGACATACTAGTCTTTTATCGGTTCTATACAATACAAGAACTTTATTTTCTATACCATTACAGACTTGATTCCCCAAAGTGTGGGCCCAATTAGTAACCATTTACCTGAGATTATTATTGTTATTATCATATATATATTGGGGTATAAATTGGAATAGAAAGTTAAAATGTAATTATAATTTTATTGATCATTTTAAAATAATTATTTCATTTTTATACCTTTTACCATAAGAACAAACTGGATTTAAAAGTGGTTTTAGTACAGCGGATCATATCCAAGTATTAATAGAAGTTGTAGAAAGGACCAATAAATATGAATTGCCATTATGCTTTGGATTTATAGATTATGAAAAGGAATTTGATGCTACAACCATTTCTTCAGGATTAAAGCATTGGATCATCAAGGTATAGATCCAGGATATTGTCATATTTGAAAGAATATTTATAAAAATCAGTAACAATTAAATTACATAATGATACTAAAATTATTAACATTGAAAAGGGTGTATGATTCCATATCTCAAAACCTTTTTATAGTAATTTTTCAAGAATTATTTTGAGGATTAAGATGGGAACTAAAAGAATAAAAGTAAATAGAAATTATTTAAATCATCTAGATTTTTCACATGATATAATTTTTATTTGCAAATAATGTTTTACAGCTTCAGGAAATGTTGCAAAAATTATCAGATGAAAGTAAAAAAGTAAAATTAAAGGTAAAATGGATTTTCTCAAAAAAAAAAAAAAAATAATAAAGATAGATAGTAATGAGTTAGAAGAAGTTAACAATTACAAATACCTTGATCAGATTATTATTATGGTTGGAAACATAATGGATGAATTTAATCATAGAATTAAAGTTGGTATTAGTGTTTTTGCTAAAAATAATATTAAAAAGAAATATGTCTATGTGTTTGAAAAGGAAGGTTTTTAATAAGTGTGTTTTATCAGTTTTTACTTATGGATCTGAGACTTGGACATACAAAGATTTCAGATCATTTAGTGAACTATGAACTGATGCATATTAGGAATAACAAGAAAAGATGGAAAACAAAATACATGAGTGAGAGAGTAAACAGGTATTACTGACATCATTGAAAGAATTAAGGGTCTGAAGTGAAATTGGGTTGGATCTATTTCTAGAAGAGATGATAATAGATGGAAAATTGGAATCTTAAACTAGATTCCAAGAGACTAAAAAACCTAGAAAGAGACTACATGTGAGATTTGATGGATGAAATAAGGAAGTATATTGAGGTACTGTAGAGAAGAGAAGCTAAAGATTGGTGAAGATAGACTGAACTTGGAGATACCTTCATCCTGCATGTGGATCAATAATAATTGAAAATGATGATGAGAATGATAACAAACAATCACAACAACAATATAAACACAAAAATTAGTTTGTTTACATATAGACAAGATTTTGCAACAATAATTAATCTATTTTAGGTCCTTCTATTGATGAGAAACATAAATAAAATTGTGTTATATTTAAAGATATTTTTGAACAAATCTCCTATCACAAAAGAACATCTCAGTTTCCAACTTGTCAGAAAGATTTGAAAATTGTATTTTTAAAACTTTGTTGTTATTTTACCTAATATTTTATAAAAGAAGCCAGAAAATAATTTTCTCAAATCGTTTAAAAAATCCCATGTAGCAAAACTTTACCACTAACGTATTACCCATGTTATAACGATATCCATTTTAAATAGATAAACAAAATGTATCACCAAGTTCCATCGTAAAATCTACAATATAAGCCAATAGGCCAGTCCAGCATTATAGCAAATTCATTTTTGTGACTGATTTGTTATTGGCCTTTTCTTGTTAGATGTGAAGAATAAGCTTAAAATTTATGGAATCAAAGGTAATATATAAATATTTTAAGAGGTTTATCACAGATGTCTTAATTAATAAAAATAAATATGGTAATTACAGCACCAATGAGCAGATAATTAAACTGTTTTCTTAAAACCATTTCACTAAAACAGGAAAAACTCCATACAGTAATGTGATGTTTAGTAGTTTAATATCATTTCACTAATTTATCTTTAGAGGTTACTTTTTTTTTCCGAAACAACTAAAGCTCCAAAATTATTTACATAACCATCCTGCAATTAAATTATATAATTTTATAATTTAAATTAAGTAGATTCTGCCTTATTGTAAAACAAGTCACCATAATTTTCCCTAATAATAATAGTCATTTAATTTATTCTAATAAAAATTGACCAACAAGAAGAAAGCCTATAAAGATTTTTAAAATCTCACCTATTCTAACAAAAATATGGAAAAATTGTATTACATTATTATCTTGAAAATAATGCTTTATAAGAAAGTATTATTTATTTTAAAAAATATATAAAATAAAAATAATGAATATGTAACTTAAACCATGAAGTTAGCCCCCAAGTTTTCCAATGGAAAAAGCTACAGCGAACTACATAAATCTATTTTACATTTATTTCTAAGTATGCAAACATTTTTCAAGAGAATTTGCTGCAAGAAATATTACTAAATAATTTTTATCCGTATATAAAAAGTATAATATGTTTTTTTTAAATTATGGGATCACTGAATGCAGTAATCTGTTAAACTACTATTGAGAAATCTGCCCGTTTGGTACTGGAGCCACTTTTTGTGAAACAGATTATCTTTAAATCACCTTTTTTGGTTTCTTTCATAATTGTTGAATGCCAGGAAATTTTAAATATAACTAACCAATTATAAAACCATTTATCAAGTGAAATTTCTGTCCCAGACTGAGATCTTTCCTATGGCTTAAATTAAATATTTTGTATGAAGGTAAAATATCATTAATCCAAATAACTATTATCCAAACGTTGCTACCATCCAAAAAAAAAATTAAAGATGATCTTTATCTTTTCATAATAGCTCTGTGTTGCTTAGTATAATGGTAAGGTAGCAGAAATGAGAGCTAAAGATCCATGAATTATGGTCAGTCTGTAATTTTCAGTGTTCAAAATGTCTTATGACATTTCCATCAACAAATTTACTAGAAATAAATTGTCTTGAACACATATTTCTAACAAATTAAAATCTTCAATAAATACTTATAAATTAAATAATATTACTTGCAGAGAACTGCCTTATTTTTTTATACCTAGGAAAGTTTGAAGTTATAGTGAGGGGGTGGGATGATCTGCTCTGAAATCTAAAAACTATATAAATTCAAAAAAGCCTAACCCCAAATATTTTTGATCATGAGTACTTTATCAGTATTTTGCACTTGCAAACATATATATATAAATTTATAAATAAATATTTGAAAATACAGTAATTAAAAGTTTATAAAAATTATATGTATAACCGTAACATATAATTTTTATAAACTTTTAATTACTGTATTTTCAAATATTTATTTATAAATTTACTTATATTATTTTGAAGAAATACAGACATCGATTTGTAATATATATATATATACCCGGGTCTCTTTTTACGCGGACTTATTTAACACGATTTTGAAGTTACGCGATTCGAAGTCAAACTCCGATATTGCGCTATTACTTTAAATAATAAATTTTGTGCACTTAAGTTACATTGAAAGTAATAGCACATTATTGGAATTCGACTTTCAACTTAGTAATTTCAATATTTTCAGTGCTTTATAATAGTAAGATTTTATGCAATAATGAAATTAAAATCATGATTTCCACATTTTATGTATACACACATTAAATTTTACAAGATTATAACATAAATTTGTTCAAACATTGTACGTGTTAATTTTGCATTTTAAATCACATTCTGTTTTTGCTTTTTAAAAAAGAACGTTTAATCAACTATTAATCATTTAGTGTCCCCAAGTTTATTTTTAAAAGGTCAGTAATGGCAGTGGGCACAATTAAATTTGACAATTAAAAATTAAAATCTGATTTTTAATTGTAATTAACAATTTAAAAATTACTTACAGCGACTTGAAATTTAATTTTTAATGGAATTGAAAATTAAAGACAAAAATAAGAATTTAATTTTTAGTTGTTAGTTTCATAAACAATTAATAAAATCATCGTCTCAAAGATTAATTACTAATTACGTTGTTACCAGAAAACCACTGTCACAACATGAGTGTGACATTGGCGCTAGTTGTTTGCAAATGAACGTCGGCAAATAGCTATAATAATTAAAATGTGTATAAAAAATGTCAATTACTGTACTGTAAATTATGCATAAAAATATATTATTTTGAATAAAATTAAATATTATAGTTAAAAAAAGTTTGTCTTGTATCAATTTTTTTCAAATTTGAAATTTTTTATTAGACTATTTTATTTCCTTATTTTTTTTTTTTTGCGTGAATTTTAAAGTAATTTTATGTTGGTGCTTTGCTTTTACGTGAATTTTGAAAACTCACAGACCGCATCCCCCCTTTTTCAATGTAAGTTACGTCTATTTTTGCGCGATTTCGTTTGCGCGTGTTTTCTGAAGAACCTATCTATCACGTAAAACGAGACCCAGGTGTATATATATATATTACAAATAAAATGTCTGTTAATTAAAAACTACTGTAGTAATAATAATAATAAATATCATGGTAATTAACTATTATATACAGTCTCTCAAACCACAGAAAGTTAATTCGTCCTTAACCACGGTTAAATTCAAAAAACCTAATGGAAGCAAATGTCATCAACTCAAATCCCATGAATTCTGAATTTTAATGTTAGCAGCTTGTGTATTAATTATATTGATTTTATTTTTATTTATTAAAATTATCCCCTTAATTTTTCTTTTGGTATGGTTTCTCTCTTCATGAAAAGTCATAACACTTTCAATATCAAATTTAAATGTATTCTTACATGTCCTTTCGTGATACAAAAACTGAACCAGTTATTAAATCATTATTATTTTTACTTTTCATGCCCTTGAATGACAATTCGTGCAGTATTGAAAAAGATTAAAGGAGTATGAATTGTTATACAAGCATATGAAAAGCAAAAATAGTTAATCATTTAATGACTGTTTAAGTTGTCTTGGATCATGAAAGGACATGTAAATATAAATTGAAGTTTGATATTGAAAGTATTAAGATTTTTCATGAAGAGAAAAACCATAATAAAAGAAAAATTAAGGAGACAACTTTAATAAATAGAAATAAAATGAATATAATTAATAGACAAGCTGCTAAAGTTAGAATAAAATTTGGAATTCATGGAATTTGAATTGATGATGTTTGCTTCCATTATATTTTTTAATTTAACAGCAGTTGAGGAGGGTTAAGGATTGAAAGAGTGTATATAATAGTTAATTACTGTTATATTGCTATTATATATATGTGTGTGTATGTGTGTGTAATAATGCTCAAGGCTAAATGGATTTATAAATAATCATTAACATGAGTCAATACTTAGACAATACCAATATCAATAACAATCGACAATCTCAATCTGTTGTCATGGCAACTTACTTTTAACAATAATAGTTGAATGTTGCCTTGACATGTGATTGAGATTATTGACTGAGATTGTCTAAATGTTGACTGATTATATATATATATAAAGAAATAATGAAATCAGAATTTATTTGCTATGGTTGTACAAACACAATCTCATTATCATAGATTATTAATCATCAATGCAAGCTTGTGATAATTGGTTAACAATGTAAATGATTACACAATACGGTTAAAATAAAAATGAGAGCAATTGAAAGAAAAAACAGATATGAGGCAAATAAAATTACTTATAACAAAAAACGCTATTCAGGTTTTGATGACCCAACATCAGTCTAAAAAGTATCATGCATTTTATTAGTAGTGAGAATAAGATCTAGTTTTAATGAGCTAAAATCATTTACTACAAGGCATTAAGACATTGCTTATTACTGTTAACTCTCACATCTAACGATAATTAACTCTTTAAGAAGTTATGACAAATAATGATATTAATCAGTAGTCTAAGTAAAAAGAAAATCGACATAAATACACAGACATATATATTATGTGTGTGTGCGTGTGTGTGTGTGTGTAAGATGCCTTTAATAGTCTACTGATGGACAAAAAAAATGAATGGCTAAGTGATTAACACTATGTAGATTTAAAAAATTTCAAATTTGATTGCCCAACTTCTAAATACTAAGTAAATAACAAAAAAAAAAAAATTGATCTTTATCTGTTGTAAGTATTCGTTCTATTTAGCCCTGATTAGAAACGTTTGTAAATGCTTCAAGTCAAAACTTATTATAAAACAAAAAATCTGATATTGTGAAATGTATATAAAATAAAATTACTAATTTAGAAATAACGGAAGAACAGGATTAAAAAAGCATACGGTAGAACAATCATTATACAGCGCTCATAATCGAGTATTTTCCAGCTATAAATGAATAAAAACTTGTTTTACACGTGTTTTCCGAATAACTTAATACTTAATTATAATTAAAATATTCTTTTATTGCTATATTATTTGCATAGTTGCTTAAAACAATAAATATTTTAAGAATTTGTTGATGTGATAAAGAGCAAATTACACATAATCGATTCAAACTTTAATGAAGTAATTTAACCGGCTTAACAACAGTTTAAAGTTTTATAATAATATTCTTGTTTATTATAATTATAAATTTATAATGACACAGTAAATGTATATATAAAAAATGTAAGATTACGTAATATTATAATGCATTTATGAAAACAGACTTTTGAATAGTTAAAAAAAACTATGCAAAAAATATATATTTCGGTCTATTCATATTCCTACATAGCATGCTACATTACATAATAGTTATAGGAAATACACAAATATGCATATACACTATACATTCAAATATTCGTTATTATATATATAGAGAGAGAGAGAAAGAAAGAAATAAAAACCTTTGTACCTTGGATATTACTTTTAATTAGCTTAGATTTATTTTGAACAATTACATTTATGTGTATGATTATAGCTGATCTGTTTACTGGTTCTGTGACGTTTATGTCAATTTTCGCAATTCATTTATCCTAGAGGATATTAATTGTTTAACGTGATTTATATCCTCTTGTTATCCTGTATAACTTTGAAATACATTTTATTATTAACTAAATTGCTATAGTTGCACAATATGCATATTAATGATTTTAAATATGTAAAAAAAAAAAAAAAATCCAATTAAGTAGCAACTGTTAATCATTTTCAGCTTTATACTATTCTGTCTTCAATCTTGAATGTATTTTCTAGAGGACAAAAAGAGTGTAATTAATGCAATATTAAGTAAATTAATAATCAATCATTAATATTTAAAGGCAGTAAATTCTTTCTTAAAAACAAAAACTAAAAATATGTTATAAAGACCAATATAGGCAAATACACATTTATAATACTTAAACTTCTAACTGACAAATTTTATTTGCCAGATTGAGTAAAAATTTGAATAATTTTATTCTCTTTCATGGTAGTACATTTCTATTCCTAAAAATATTAATAACTGAAACACACAGGCTTATTATATACCTGTGTCTATATATGTAATATATAGGGTATATGAGCACAGACTTTCACATGACTCACCACTCTCCACTCTATCTCATAACACTGATACACCTGAACACATATATGTTGAAAAGATAAATAATCACCAATATTCGTATTTCATGCTAAACCAGCTATCATCAGTTGGTCCAGATTACCATCTCTACACATATATCCTATAAGTGCTCAGATATATATTAAGATAGCCAAACCTCATAATGGTGGCCTTTGAGCATTCCATCATCAGATTTTCAATTGGATGGACGGTTGAAGACTTGGAGTGTGTAGTAGATTGAAGCCTGGCCATTAAAGTATGAGGTTTGGCTATCTTAATATATATCTGAGCACTTATAGCATATATGTGTAGAGATGATAATCTGGACCAACTGATGATTGCTGGTTTAGCAAGAAATACATATATTGGCGATTATTTATTTTTTCAACATATATGTGTTCAGGTGTATCAGTGTTATGAGATAGTGTGGAGAGTGGTGGGCCATGTGAAAATCTGTGCTGATATACCCCAAGTATTAAAAATATTAATGCACAATAATCAGAATTGTTTTAATTTATCTTCTATAAATTGAATTATTTTACATTCAAATTGTTTAAATGTAATGAAAATTTTAAAATAAAATTAAAAACTGAAGAAAAATATAAGAAAAACATAAGAAAAATTAGCCTGCAGTAAACAAAAAAAATTATATTTCAACCAATTATATTTCTTGTCTGAGAAGTTACTAATGCTGATTATTTACTTCTGTTGTCTTTTCTTTGTCTAAAATTAAATATTTTAAATAAAAATGTAAATCTAGCCACATTATTAGTCAATATAGTGTGAAAAATAATCATAAATACATAAATATTTATGGAAAATAGTTGTGTTTTGCTAGTTAACACCAATGTCATTGATATGTATTATTCACTTGTCTTGATTACTTTTCTTCTAAAATTTAAAAATTTTAGAATCAACGTTTATATTTAGGCACAGTATTATAAAAAATTAATGATGAATGTAAAAAATTATGGAAAATATATTTTTCAAAATTTATTATGAAAGCATAATACATTTTGCTTGTGATTTCTGAAGTCGGCAGTTAGAAATTTCTGGTCAACAATGGCCAAATAAGGTAAAAGAGGATGGGCAATCACTCTCTTTATTTGACCATATATGACAAGCAAAATTCGATTTGTTTGCAAAAACATTGCCAAATGCAGATTTTTTGGAATTAAAATTTTAAATATAGATTAAGCTAAGAATTTATTGTAAAATGAAGAAAATGTGACCAAAAATGGCCGAGAGAGGCGCAAAATGTAAAGGTAATGTTTTCCTTTTTGTAATAATCAGGTAGTAGATTAGTATTATGTGAGGATGTAAAATTTGGAGGAAACGAGAATTTTAAAGCCCACATTTTAGTGAGAAAATTTGATTATTATTTGGCATTTTTAATCTTTCTCCAAACATGATTTTTAAATATTTTATAGAAAAAAATGATAAATAAGTTACAGATTGCTATAAAAGTAAAACAATCCACAACTGCAACAGCAAGCATGTAAAATACATTAAAAAAAAAAAAAATCTATCCTAATTTTAAAAAACAATAAATAAATTTGAAAGAATCTCTCATGATTAATAATTATTTAAGAAAGATTGATGTTGAAGCTTCAGAAAAGATTTTAAAAATTAATATATTATTCTCAGTTTAAAATATTAAATGAAGAATTAAGTACCAACAGTGTAACTTGATAATATAAAATACTGCGAATATAAATCCATAATCTTCAAAAAATAAACCAGAGAATTCATTAGCCCTGTAAAATAAAACTAAATCAGAAGGTAAGTACAATTAAAGAAAATGAAATTCACGAAAATATTCAGAGAAAAGCTACCGAAATTAATGATCATAAAACGTTTGTTTTCCATCAGATGTCATCTCGTGGCTGTCAAAAAAAAAAAAGTTAAAAAAAAAAAAAAAACATTTAAAACAAGAATTGAAAAATAATAAATCTGTTAATGTTAAGGTAAAAAATAATTTACAGATCATCAAAAAAATGTCTAAGCAAAAATTGAAAGGATTAAGTGTATGGAAGTAAAAACAATATTATATAGAAAAAGAAAACATCTTCAACAGCACTTGTAAAATTGAGAGTTTTTTAACTAAATTCAACTCAAAGAAACTTTAAATATGTAATTGATGTCATTTTTTGTATTTGTAGCATTCAATATAACAATAGAATAAAATTTATTTTTAAAAAAAAAATGAATTTTTTAAGAATTTTCTTAAATTCGTTGAAATAAAAAATAGATATTTTGTCAGTTTCTAAGCGCAAATTCATTAAACTTTACATTATCTATTCAATTTTAGAGAAATTTTATTTCTAACATTTATTTCATTATTTCTGGCAATACTAGAAAATTCCTATAAATCTAAAATAAGATATAATAAATCAATACTAGTACATTGTAAATACGAACTTTAAGATGTAATTAAAGGGGATTTGAATTCAGACTTTCGAGCTTTCTTCAGCTATCCACTCCATCATGCTTGAAAGTCTGGGTTCAAATCCTCTTTAATTATAACAAAAATAAAATATCTAAATTAAATTTACATCAGTGAATACAATTTTTTTAAAACAAGATAAATATAAATTATGTAACAATTGATTTATGAATGAGTCTTTGCAATTTACGACCTTTTATAACTAAAAGTAGCAAAAATTAGTAAAATCTTGATTCCAAATTTGATTTTTCTTTCACAATTAAACAAAACAATTTTAATCTTTTACTTTATACATAAATAGCTACCGTCATAATATATATATATATATAATTATTGCAACATCTTATGTTATTCCAATAGAGAATTCCCCATCTACTGTTTCCATTATTGTAGATATTTGAGTTATATATTTCAATGCATAATTTTAAACTTAACAATGTCTATTGAAAAAAAGTATATATTTATAAACCCCACATAGGAAATAGTTTTAATTTGAAACTATTCTGGGGGATAAAAATCTGTAAAAAAAAAATTGCTTTATTAATTTTTTGGATATGTACTGATTGCTAAAACATTTTGTAAAAGAGTTTTTAAAAAAAAATAAAAAAACGTATTTTTAAAATAAAAAGCGTAATGAAATATTAACAAATGAATTTGATTTATATAGATTAAGTTAAAAATCTTATCACTATTATTCTGACATAAACCCCAGTAATCTAGTTTTATTAGGCTTAAATTAGACAAACATATTTTATCCTAGTACTGCTTTTTTAGTTTTGTCGGCAATTTGATTGTCAGACATTATAATAATTTCAGTAAAAGAGATTTTGCATTTGCCAAGCCAGCTTGAAAATGAATCAGATATTGTTCCTAATTTTTTACCCCCACAGTGAAAACATTGAATCAGAAGACTTTAGATAAGTTTTTTTAGCAATTTTCAGTTTTTTTCTAGAAAAATACTGATTATGAAGATTATTGCTGCTTATAGTTTGGTAGCTTATATTGACTTGATTTTAGTTTCCATTGAGCACTCGTTGGAAACTGATGTTATAAGTGTATGAAATCCATTCTTCGATATATTCACCAAACAATTGGAAGTTCTATGCTGATTTTTTTTTTTTTATATTTTCTTATTAGTAATTCTCAATGTTCAACACATTAAGGCAATATATTTTTGAAAAAAAATAAGATTTTATTTCTGATTTAAAAAATATTAATGTAATATAATTTTTAAAAAATTAGATTTAGAATTGTAACTGAATATATATTTTTTAATTCATAGATGCCAACTTTTTTACCGAATCAGATTAATATTTTATATGACCATCATGGTTTATTCCCAAATTATGAGATGGCACCACAGAGCTCAACTTCAAATCACACTCTTTTTTTTTTTTGCCGCTCTATTTTAGCGCCATTTTTCCAGACTTGCATTCATTTAACAGCAAAAAAAAAAAAATGAAAATAAAATAATCTTGATTTATTAATTTTTGAAAAATTCTCTAAATATCATTATTGTGAAGATATATTTTTTTTTTTTTTGCAGTAGCTGACGGATAGCTACACTCCATCACCGGTATTGTTGACCGGTAGTTTCTAGTTCTCTGTGCTCAATACGTCTCAAGTGTATTCGTTCTTTTGTTACATTACAAAAATGAAAGTGCTTATTGTTCATAGTTTAGTTACATATTTATGATTTTTTTTTCATAAAATGTAATGTATATATGTGTGGAGATGATAATCAGGACCAACTGGTGAATGCGCATGAAATACGCATTTGGTCATTATTTATCTTTTCAACATGTGTGTGATCAAGTGTGTCAGCAATATGAGTTGCATGGATAGTTGAGGGTCGTGTGAAAGTCTGAATTCAAATCCCTTATATATTACATATTTGGGTGCAGGTATGAAAAAGCCTGTACTGTAGAAAAAAAATTCATATATTAAAATGTAATTAGAAATAGATTTTCTTTGAAAATAGCCACAATATATAACTGGCAGAAAAAGAAAGGTTTTATTTTGACTGCAGCAGGTTTTCTTTTATCATTTTTTAAAAATTATAAATAAAAATGAAGTAATCTGAATGTAACTTTGTTAGGGAATTATAAACTAAGTTTTTAGCAAATAATTTGTATACAATTTTTAATAATCCATTGTTTATATCCAATGATACAGCCAATATTTTGAATATACAAATACTATTGCTTGTTTGAAATTTTTCAAAGATAATTATTTACTATATATATAGATATTGAATTCTATCTCTCGACCGCTTTATGTAAACAAAGCTTGTTAGGAGTTATTGGTAAAGCTTCATCTAGTGATCATAAAATGCAAACTAAAAGCAAGTTACAAAATTTATAACTTGTTTTGTTTATCATAAATGTACCCTTGAAGGTTTTTGCAATGATATATATTGCAGAGGCTTTTACTATATGGTGAAACTGAACTGATTTCAGACCCATATAGCTATCTAGTTTGTTTAGCTGGATTTGAAGACATTACGTGTCTGAAAAATTTCATGCTTTCAAACTGATAGGAACGTGTTTGATAAATGCTGATTTTAAAGTTAGTATTTAGATCTGTTTCTAGTTTTCCAACTCTTCACTGATGTGAGCCAACTAGCTCAAAACCATGGTCTGGAGGTGGGAGACAACGAAAGACATATTGATTAGGAGTTATTGGTAAATCTCAATCTAGTGATCATATATATATAGTGCTTCAGGAATTTGAGAATTTGATCAACTCTTAACACCCACACATATTCTGGTTAAAGATCATTAAAGGGATCTAAAGACTTGTTAAAGACCCTCTCACCCTATATTGTGTTTTAAATAAACCTAATTAATCGTCTACTAAACAGAGAAATTCATATTACATTAAAAGGAAGATATTCTTTGCCTTTTATCCCTTATTGCTCAACATCTCAAGGCATCAAGTTAAGTGCACTTCTTTTCATTAGCTACGTAAATCCATTAATCAAAAAAATCTAACAAGGACTGTCTGGAATATAAGTACATACCTGGATTTATATTGAACATCACATGTATTACTTACATGGATGATGTCTTAGTTTTTTTTTCCTTCTCAAAAATAAATCTCCATTTTACTGAAGATTTTTACTAAGTCTTTCATATCAGAATATAAATAAATGTCTAATAATTTAATATTATCAAATAATGTTATAATTATTTATCATTCAATAGTAATTTTATTGGAGATTGTAGAGTTATACATAGTAGGTATCAGAAAATTTGACAGGATCATATATATATTGTAATACTAGATGGAGCAAAATGTGATCTTATGATCACTCATCAAATTTTATGAATGAAAACAAATATACAATGAATGGGCAAATATGTAAGAAACCAATCTATGAGTAAATATGGCAAAGTCATTGTCATCTAAATAATAGTGAATCTAATAGATTTGTAAATAAAAGCCTAATTGATATCATTACTTAGTATAATATACCAGCATAAATTAGACAATATTCTAAACTGTCATGAGGAGGGATTTAATTGAAATCATAATATTTTGTACTGGATAAATCTTATTGAAAATTTGAATCTCCTTATGGTTTAGTTTTTCCAGTTAGTTAAAAAATTGTTTTAACATTAAATATATGTGTGCCTGTGCATCAGTAAGCTATAAGTTTATCTACAGTGAAGAATTGTTTATTATTCCTTTCTTCTATTTTTGTATTGTTATAAATAAATAATAAGTATTAGAAAACTTAAATATCCAATTCTGTGTCAAGTACTTTTTAATAAATTAAAGGCAGTACTATTACATATGATTCTAATGCATTTTTGCTGCTGGACAACTATTATATATATATATAAAATACATATTTTGCGGGTTCATCCGTGTTAAAAACTTTTAATATTAATATACTGATGTTTTGACTTGGTCACACAAGCCATCCACAGAGTTATAAAAGGTAGAAAGACGGTTGTAGAGGCGCTACAATCACTGATTTGAATAAAATGTTAAAATTCCACCAATAGCAAAAAATGTTAAATTTAGCAATGTTTTTAAAAAAATCTTTCCAAATAGGAGGAAGTTTGCATGTATCATCTCGCTTATTGATACAATCTGGCCTTTTAAGTATCTCAATGGCTTCTCTAATTTTGCATTGGTAGAGATTATCACATCTGGATATGATCCTGGTACTAGAAAAATCAATTTTATGACCTGAGTCTATAGTATGGAGTGAGAGTGCTGATGATGATGAGTGTTGTTTAACTGCATTAGCATGCTCATCTCTCCTAACACTGATGCGATTACTCATACCTATGTAAGAAGCTTTACAATTTTTACACGAGATTTGATAGACACCATGGGATTCAAGAGGGATTAAATCCTTAGGCTTGGTTATTATATTGCTGATCTTTTGATGAACAGAAAATGCTGTATCTATATTATAGTGTTTTAATATACATTCGATACTGTCTGTAGTTCCTTTTACATATGGAACACAAATCCTAATAGCTGATTTATCATCTTTTTGTTTCCTATTTTGTCTATTTTGGGCTTGAAATAAGGCTTTTTTTATAAATTTGTAATTATAAGTATTTGCTAATAAAACACTATTAATATGATTTATTTCTTCTTTCAGATGTGTCTCATCTGAAAGGTTAATTGCTCTATTTAAAAGAGTTTTGGCTACAGAAACTATCTGAGTTGGGTGATGATGAGAATGGAAATGCAAACACACACAGACAGATATTTGCATTTCCATTCTCATCATCACCCAACTCAGATAGTTTCTGTAGCCAAAACTCTTTTAAATAGAGCAATTAACCTTTCAGATGAGACACATCTGAAAGAAGAAATAAATCATATTAATAGTGTTTTATTAGCAAATAGTTATAATTACAAATTTATAAAAAAAAAAAGCCTTATTTCAAGCCCAAAATAGACAAAATAGGAAACAAAAAGATGATAAATCAGCTATTAGGATTTGTGTTCCATATGTAAAAGGAACTACAGACAGTATTGGACGTATATATAGATACAGCATTTTCTGCTCATCAAAAGATCAGCAATACAATAACCAAGCCTAAGGATTCAATCCCTCTTGAATCTCATGGTGTCTATCAAATCTCGTGTAAAAATTGTAAAGCTTCTTACATAGGTATGAGTAATCATCACATCAGTGTTAGGAGAGATGAGCATGCTAATGCAGTTAAACAACACTCATCATCATCAGCACTCTCACTCCATACTATAGATTCAGGTCATAAAATTGATTTTTCTAGTACCAGGATCATATCCAGATGTGATAATCTCTACCAATGCAAAATTAGAGAAGCCATCGAGATACTTAAAAGGCCAGATTGTATCAATAAGTAAGATGATACATGCAAACTTCCTCCTATTTGGAAAGATTTTTTTAAAAAACATTCCTAAATTTAACATTCTTTGCTATTGGTGGAATTTTAACATTTTATTCAAATCAGTGATTGTAGCGCCTCTACAACCATCTTTCTACCTTTTATAACTCTGTGGATGGCTTGTGTGACCAAGTCGAAATGTCAGTATATTAATATTAAAAGTTTTTAACGCGGATGAACCCGCAAAATATGTATTTTATATATTTAACCCGTGCAAATCTTCGTTTTAACATATATATATACCTGTTTAAAAAGGTTTATTTAAATTCTTTTGTATCAATAATTTCAATCTCTGTGATCCAATTGCAATCTTTAGTATCTATATAAATATACTAGACCATAAATAAAGAAAAGATTACGTTTATTGTTAAAAGGAGGTTGCCTTGACAACAGTTTGAGATTGCTTATTGTTATTAATATTGGGATTGTCTAAGTTTTGAATGGTTTTTAATAATTAATATATATACACCCACAATTGCCTTTTCATAAGAGTGTGTTAACACTGAAATTATTTTAAACTTGCATTTAATATTTTCAATGAAGTGGTATTGGTATTTAATTATTATACTTCAGTAATGGAATTATCATAATGCTGTATATTTACATAGTACCTCAGTTTGCTATTATAAATTTCACTATCACTTTCAGTATGTTTATAAATCACAGTAGTTTTATTTAATGATGTCAAAACTTGTTTTTATTCTACCAATCTTTGTTAAATATACTGAGCAGTAAAGAACAGTTTTGATTAAACATTTAAAATATTATAAATGAACTCTAAATACAAAGAGAACAGGTTCTACAATATTCCTCATCTTTTTTAAATTAAATATATGGTCAAAAAAAATACTAATTTTGGAAAGAACAATTCAGAAAGGAATAAGAGAAAAGTATTATTCCATTCATTAACACTAAACTAATGTTCTGCACGTTTTGGTGCAATGATAGACTCGGGAGCATAAGGTCTTCAAATAGTTTACAGTCTAGCATTTCCAGCACTTGGATCACTTATGAGCCCTCTAAACAATAAGGTCATTTTATTATTTTACCAAACTATTCTCTATTTATTACAAAATTGTTGACTGCAAAATATTCAACACTTTAAATAATTTTAATAGAAATTTAAAATTTCCAAATAATTACGAAAGCGGGTTTTTTTTTCCAAATATTGACACATTATTCACACAATCTTTTACATACTTTGCACTGCTAAAAATACATTCCCTTACCATCATTGGATGAAACACAAATAACAGTGAATTTATATTTATTTCATTATAAAAACTTGAGGATTCGTTGAGTTTAGCACAGCTTTTTAAAATTTAGAATTTTAAAATTTTATTTAGAAATATTATAGTATTATTTCATTTTAACAGACAGAAATATTCTTTCATAAACAGTCAGAAATTATATAGTAAAATATTTTTTTGATATACCACACCACCAACAATGAGCAAACCATACAACTTTAGCAGAATTGCTTATGTTATGTCTACATTCATTTAACAAAGCACAAACAGAAATAGGTAAAAGAATATTACATTCATAAAATTATTTTTTTCTAAATGCTGAAATATTTTACCTACGATATTAGATGCGAAGTATAGGCCACCTTTATTATTTACTTATTTTTAATTGCAAAATTCCAGATAAGATGTAACCTCTATACAACTGTTTTAATTAAATGGTATCTTTTTCATATCTGTGCAGTCATGTATATCGATTGCATGAGGTAGAGTAGATTGCTGAAAAGAGCTTGAAAGTCTGAGTTCAAATACCCTATAATTACATCTAAATCCCAACTATATAAGTTATACTTGTATTCAAGTACAAAAAGATTTATATATTGCTTTAGAGTTTTATTTTATTTGCTGTTTTAGTCTTTTTGTTTGATAAAATCCTGTAATACAATTTTCACCTACTTCCCAATTTCTGATCTAGTTCAAACTTTGTATATATATTCCCAATAGTAATACTTTTTAAAAAAGTATGCAAACAATAAGCAAAAAAATTAGTAAATAATTTAAATTTTTAATTTTATATGTAATGATGTGTCTATCTTAAAACTAAATGATTTGTTGAAAACTGGGTAAATTGATTGTTTATTTATTAGATGCTTTAATTTAACTCTCTGTTTTGTTAATTCTAATATAATTTAAATAAATTCATCTCATTTCAATAATTCAGTGTTACATATATAAAACTAAAAAATAGAAAATAAAAAATATATTAAAAAGCAAAAACAATTAATGAGAAACTTTTATTCACATAAATACATTAAAAAGTAATAATAAATTTTCTTCAGGCTCACAAATAAAAGCATAGGGTATACTTTTCATAAACAAAGATTAGATATATATTTTTAGAATATATAAAAGCAACATAACAAAGAATATTGAGTTAAGACATATTATAATTCTTATAAAATAAGAAGCCCAATAAATTTGATATAAAGTAGAATTAAAACTAGTTCTTATTTTAAACCCCATGTTTTTATTTATTAAAACTAAAAAAAAAATTAGTTTTTACTTTTTAGTGTATTTATATATGTAAATCTATTATTATAAAGTGCTAAAAACTTTGAAATTATTCAAACAGAAGTCAATCTCTGATAATGCGCTATTTCTTGAATATTATAAATCTTGGCGCAGAGAGGGCGGAGAGTGCACAGAGATTTATAATATTTAAGCAATGGTGCATTATGGGAGATTGACTTCCGTTTTAATAATTTGTATATATATATATAACATTTCTTTAAAACTTTTTTAATTTTTTTTTTATTTTCAAATAAAATGTACATTTTAATATCAGAAACCAATACTTGAATAAGATTTAATACAAGCATTTAGATATGAAATACTATGTATTTTATTTAGACACATTGGTTAGCCCTCAGATTAAAACATAATCGAACAAAAAGCCTTTGATAATAATAATAATAATGGAATAATTTCTTGCTTGACCATTCATTCATAAAAATGTTGATACTGGAAATGGAAGAGTTAAGTTGTGACCTATAAACTCTGAACTGGGGTGTCTGCTATTCTATTAATGCTTCAAACTATGCAAGATAATGAAAGCCTTTTACTAATTTGAAATAATCTCAATGCAATATTGTTTATGTGAAATATTTTAAATTTTGAGACATTATTTAATGGTAGGTAATTAAACAAACTTTTGAAACAGCATTAAGAAGGCATGTATTTGTACATTATGGAAATTTCCAAGAAACATATTATATTTATTATTTTGTGTCTCATATTACTGATACACGTATAACACAGGCATTGTTAGAACTAATAATTACTGCAAACTGCATTGATTTTTTTTTTGTTTTAAAAAAACATAATATTTTATTTTACTACTGTAATGATATGGAAGTAGGGGTAACATGGAGACATACCAAAACATCATTATCCCCATTGAATCATAGTCAATCAACATAAATCTGGGCAAAGACACAGCCTTTACATTGGTAATAAATAATAAACAATTTATAACCATAACAATATCATCAGAATTTATGAAATCAAGTTCTATCTTGTCACTGGATCTAAAAGAGGTACATTATACACAGATTAATTATCTAACCACTGCTAACATTCTAAAAAATATAATACACTTATCTGGATGCATATACTTAAATGCTAAACTATCTATCATAAAAAAATAATGCTGGGATCCTAATACATGCTGATCATTATCAATGTTCATGGCCACCTAAATTTTCCATAAAGTAATACCACCCAGTGCATGTCTTTGTAATCAATGGATGCAGGAAGGTTTGTGCATAAAATTCCATCTAGTGCCTACTCATCCCATATACCCATACTAGATTTTGGATGAGTAGGCACTAAATAGTAATTTTATGCACAAACCTTCCTGCATTTATTGATTACTAAGGCTTGCACTGGGTAACACTACTGTATGGAGAGTTTGCTAATGTTTTCATATAATAAATAAGATGTAGTTAGAATTGTGTAAAAGAGAGTGACAATAGCAGTGTTAACATATGGTAATGATATGTTATATGTTAGTATAGGGATGTTCAATTACTTAGAAAAAGTACAAAGATAAGTAGAAAGACATGCATTAGATGCAAATGTGTGGCAAAGGAAGCAATTCAAGAAGAAATTGGATGGTCAAGTTTTTATAAGAGAGATGAAAAAATCAAAATGAAAGTGTTCAGTATATTGCAGTTCATGAATAATAAGGAAATATCCAAAATAGTATTTAAATGGGTTATGAGTAAAGGGCAGCAATAATATGAGTAAGAAAAGTAGTGTGGTATGCAGATTTGGACAAAGAATTTATGTCAGTATACTTATACAAAAGGTGGGATGATTGTGTTAGGAGAATTGTTTGAATGTTATAGTGGCAAGAATAAGATAGAAGAATAGATGCATTAATAAAAAGTAGGGAATTGGAGAGATGAAGAACTTGTATGGAGAGTAAAAAGAGTTTAAATATATATAGAAGTAAATTAAATATTGGGTGGGAGTTAATTTATGATAACAGCAAAGAAAGTAGTTGACCATTTAAAGCTAAAACAGGATCTTTAGCAACAAGGGAATATACATGTAAATGGAAAAGTGGGATGATTTAGTCTGCAAGGTGTGCAAGGTAGACATAGAAACCATTAGGAGCCTATTAATTGAATGTAAATGCCTGAAAGCAGAAAGGGTACAAATAATGAAGTTGTGGAAGAATAAATATAAATGAAGTGATTATGAAGAAAGTGGGTTATTGATTTTTATCCTGGGATTTGGGAAAAGATAAGGCGGATTTAGATAAAATGGCCGTGGAGTTGATAAAGATCATATTGTAGAAATGGAGCGGAGCAGGATAGAGATCAATATGGGAAAAATGTAGAGTGGGAAATTGAAAGGGAAGGTAACATGTCTAACAGTCCTTTTTTATGTTTGATTTAAAATAATTTGTAATACTTTTAAATATCAAAATTAATATTTAACCATTAGTCTATCACTTAAGTGTATATACTTTAAATAAATATCTACAAGAAATTTTGTTTGTGTTCATATCAATTTTTTCTATCAAACCTTATGTATATGGGCACACACACTACCCTGTTGTTGTGTTCCATGAAACACTGTATCCACTATATTTCATACATCAAGTATTAGTTGTGAGATCGAATCTATACCAGATGAAGCTTGCAAATTTTTTTCATATAACAAATAGGCTTTAAGATTTGTTTTCATATGGATGATACACAACCGACTTAGCTATCCCGTCAGTATCGATAGGCAAATGAAATTTTAATTACAATTAACTAAAGAGCAAAATTCCATGTATAACACCTGATACGTAGGTTATATGATTCAGGCTTCACCATTAGTGGCAGAGAGACTTTTATTGATATGTGCATGATTTTAATTTCACTTATCCATTAAAATTTTCAAGCACCCTTCAACTATCCAAACTATCTCATACAACTGATACACATGACCACACACATGTAGAAAAGATTAATAATCAACAATATACGTATTTCATGCTAAACCAGCACTCATCAGTTGTTCCAGACTATCATCTCTCACACATATATATAATCAATGCTCAGTTTATATTAAGATAGCAAATCTTCATACTTTAATGGACAGGCTTCAATCCACTGCAACCTCCAACTTTTCAGCCATCCATATCATTGAAAATCTGATGATGAAAACTCAAATCCCATGCTGATGCTAATATTATTGCCATGCCCATGTTGACCTGAAGTCACTCTGACCCCTCATGTATGGTACAGTATCCATTAAATACATATAAGAGGGATGGACAGGATAAAAGCTTGATATGTAAATATTTGAAAACCAGGCACTCTTCACAAACCTGGCAGCTTAATTGTAAGTATAGAGGATTTGAATTCAGATTTTCAAGCACTCTTCAACTATCCAAACTATCTCATACAACTGATACACATGACCACACACATGTAGAAAAGATTAATAATCACCAATATATGTATTTCATGCTAAACCAGCACTCATCAGTTGGTCCAGTCTATCATCTCTCACACATATATATAATCAATGCTCAGTTTATATTAAAATAGCAAATACGTATATTGGTGATTATTAATCTTTTCTACATGTGTGTGGTCATGTGTATCAGTTGTATGAGATAGTTTGGATAGTTGAAGGGTGCTTGAAAATCTGAGTTCAAATCCTCTATACTTACAATTAAGCTCCCAGGTTTGTGAAGAGTGCCTGGTTTTCAAATATTTCCATTAAAATAATTTTTACTTTTAAATTTTTCAAATAGTAACTGTCTTAAGTGAGCATATAGTTTTGACTAGAAAACCATAGGAAATATTACATTATATGTGCTTGTATGTATGATGTTATTTTAAAAAGCACTATAATATATATTAAAAACTCTAAAAATAAAATCTAGATTTTAGTTTAATTACGTATTTTAGGGAGCATTTTTGTTTGTTTAATTTTTTACATTAGTTTTATATTTATTTATTTTTAATTAATTTTATATACAGTAATTGATTTAAAAGTCTCAAGGGCTATTTTATATTGTTTTATTTTGCATTATATTGAAATATATATTTTTATTTGTTGTTTATAGATACATAATAATGTGATGTAACTGGAAAAACTGGTATTGAAATATTTTTTATAAAACTCAATAAAATAATGATTTAAACAGAAATATAAAATATCATAATAAAATACAATAAAGTGAGGTAATATATAAATATAAAAGGAAAGATTACAAAAGTTTTTAATTTATAAGTTGACTAATTTTATTGTTTTCTAAATATAGATTCGTATTATAAATATAGATTTTAAAAAGCATTAATTATAGAGTGATGGTTGGACAGTCTATTATTAGAAATTAATTATATGTAGCACTCCAAGTACGATTCGTCATCTTATATTCTATTTAACAGCAATTTTTCTCAGGTAGTATTTTCAATGTGATTTTTATTCTTTAAGGCTTGATTAAATGAATATTTTGGCTTGTTTTTGAATAAACCTAAACACGTTCTAAACTACGAGACTCTTTTACCGTCATGTTTTAATGTTTAAGCAATCAATATTGAACGCAATTTTCGATACTTTTTCCCAAACGATAAAGTAAAGCAATCGCTATATATATATATATATTAAAAACGGTTTATATGTACCTAAGCCTTTTAATAAGCAACAGTTGGGTGTGTATATACATAATCTACCTTTATCTAGGTGATAACAGTTATATAAGCTGGAGGGAAGGTGTCTATCTAAACTTTCCACTTTTCATCTTTTTATTTAATTATAAGTATAGTATATATACTTAAGCTAGATATAATTAGAGGGAATTTGAATCCAGACTTTCAAGCTCCCTTCAATTATCCATTCCATCTTATACAACCGATATACATAAATGATCTCTAATATAAGTAGGTCGTACTGCGATCCGGACCAACTGATGAGTGTTAGTTAAGCAAGAAATACGTATACTGGAAATCATTTATCTTTTTCACATGTATGTGGTCATATGTATCAGTTGTATAAGATTGAATGGATAACTAAAGCGAGCTTGAAAGCCTGGGTTCAAACCCTCTAATTTTTATTTTTTTAAACTTTACATTTTATTTGTTTTAGATAAAAATAAAGTGTGTGGAGTTTCAAAATATGGAAAAGTGCAAATAACCTTAGTAAAAAAAAAACTATTAAGATCAGAAAGAAATAGATTATATTGAGATAGTATCTCTCAATTGATAACAATGAGTAAAAGAAATGATTTGATTATATTTAATAATGAATCATAATAGCAATAATAATACTAATAGTAATAATAATTACTGGCTATATTATTTTTTCTTTTCGTGAAATAATAAAATTTTATGTTTTTATATTTTCTAACTCAAATCTAATTCCTTGTTAATTGAATCAAATCTAAGATTAGCATGGGTGAATAATTATACTCATAACTTGATCTATTTGTAAACTTATTTTTATAACTAGCTTCCCATTTAAATCCTATGGCTATTTATCTCTAATTAGTTAATCTTAGTTTATTTATAAAATTTAATTGTTGTGGTCCTATTTATTTATTTTTTGCTTTTATATAAATAATTCTGCAAATATATAAAGAACATTTAAGTCAATTGAGTATTCCCTAACAATCATTACAAAATTGATATTTGGGGGTATTTTGAGTTGTTATATAGTTCTACTATCACATTGAGCTTTATTTCACTATTTTACAGTTATCTACACCATCAGTTTGCTGTTAGTCATTTCTTTTGCATAAAAAACATTAAATAAAATTATTAGTTTAAAAAATTATCTGAATTATGTCAGTTTTACATAGACATATACAAATTTTTCACATAAAACAAAGACTGACAATGCTTGATTGGTTGCATCATAATATGAAGAAATGAACAGCTTAACTTATTAATAAATTATTTGCTATTTCAAATCAATTCTGAGAATGTAATTTGTTTTAGTAGTTTGAAAAAAAAATTGTAATTTTCAGCCATTTATTTACACATTTAAGCTTATTTTTGCAACATATTTGTAAAATATTTATTTTAAACAAAAAGATATTTGATTACTATTAGATTCTATTTGAAAATGTTTTTTTGTAAGAAGACAAATCAGAAAAAACAAAAACTAAAGTTGCTTTTACTGGCTAATAAACATTGTTTTCATAAACACCAGTGAAGATTTTTTTAAAAAATTTTAATGAAAGTGTAATTTTTATTTTTAAAAATATATTTTCCTTTTTTCATCATATTTCTATTAAAGTTTATTTTAAAAGTAATATTCAAATAAATATTTTATTTGATATTTTTTTATGAATAGACAAGATTGTGAGCCAGCAAAAGATTAACAATTGTCACTGTTATTTTCTATTTTAAAAAGTTTAAGTATTAACTTTTAGAATGTCTTTTATTTGTAAGCTTATATTTGTAATAAATAATGTAAATATTATCAATATATGCTATAAAGTTTAATTCTAAAAATAAAATGTTGCAAATATGACTAAAGTTCTCACTAAGGTCTTTCAAAAAAGAGTGAATGAGTTAAATCGAAGAAGCAAAAAAGCAAGAGTGAGAGACATACAAGTCTCTAGAAATTATGAAAAGAAAAACAACCCAAAAGAATTGGCAGAGAAGATAAATCTTTGGTAATACAATCTGCAAATCTGATGGTAAAATTTTTGATTTACTGTTCTGAAATAATGATCAGCAAAGACAATTAATTTTTGGGTTAGATACTTATATTATCTTTTAGTTTTTACTATCTACTACCTATTATCCTAGATTTTATAGAGAACCTTTTTAAATCTACTTACAAAGGATAACTGTTCATTTTCTAAATGGTTTATGCTGGTGATGTATACAATATGTATTTATTATTTATTTTAACATTAAATGCTGATTCTCTGCTCTTATTTATTATGATCATTTTATGTGTTTTGCTATGATGATGTTAATCCATCACTCTATGTCTGTACCATTACTATATATATATATATATATATATATATATATATATTCCACCTTTATTGTTATAAAGAGGTTGCCTTGACAATTTGAAATTGTTGGTTGTTATCTATATGGGGATTATCTCAGTGTTGATTGGATGAACCCGCAAAATATGTATTTTATATATATATATTATCATATCAGTTTAAAGATTAATATTTGGTGACAAACATTTAAAGAATACCTGTAATATATTTATTAACTCTTATAAAATAATTATTTTAAATAAATTTTCATTGCTTTTTATCATTACTTTCAATTGTTATTGATCTATTGCAGGATAAATAAATTTTTCGAATTTAATCTAGTTTCTCCAATCAGTAGCTTCTCTTCTCCTTAGCACATTCACAAACTTCATTATTTCATTAATCCATCTCACATGGATCTCTTTCTAAGTCTTTTATAATTTCTTGAGATCCAACTTAAAACTCCAACTATCCATCTAATGTCTTTTCTATCAATATGTTCAACCTAGATATATTCATTATTTTAAATCTTACAATGACACCAGTAGTTGATTATATTTTCACTTATGCATTTTATTTTCAATCTCTTCTTGCTACTCTTAATATTCATCTCTCCATAATTTTGTTGGGAGATCTGAATCTCTGCATGAACTTCTATTAAGTGTCAGTTTCATAAATAAGAAGGAGTAAAACTTTCAAACATAGGGATATTTCCTTCTAATATTAAGTTATTTCTGCCAAAAGCATTTCATCCAAGTTTAAATCTAAGATTAATTTTGTCCAGTACATTTCCATCTGTGTTAACAATCTGATGAAATTATTTGTAATTGTTTATTTCTACTAATCATGATTATCAATCTTTATTTTCTTCTTCTGTGAAAATTCATTGAAAATTACTTTACTCATTTTGGCATTTGACTTTGGTCCTATTTTTTGGGCTTTTGTCTGATAAATCTTGTAACATTTCCTGAAGCTCTAAAGCATTATTTGTAAAAACAATTACATCATCTTCAAAATTTAGCTGGTTCCCCATTTAATTCCCCTTTTAAATCACAAAATACTTCTTGAGAAGCTTCTGTAATAGTTTTGGCATGTAGAATCGCCTGTCATATATTCTTCTCAATAACAATCTTTTTATTATCACCTGTAATATAATCATTGCTGTCACATTTTGATGAGCATTAGAATATGATAATATCCTAGATCTACATTTTGAAGGTCCAATGATTTAATTGTCATCAAAATACTTGTTTAATTAAATACCTTTTCATAATTCATAAACCAAAAGCATAATGGTATATTCATTGTTCATTTTTATAACTTCTCTTAATACAGAAAAACAGACCATTATGATAAAATCACTTTTAAATCCAGCCTTTTCTTTATGTTAGTCAAAATTCAAATTTTGCTGTAGACAAGTTATCTTTGTACACAAAGGCAAAACTCTCCAAACAGTAGCACCACTCAGTGCAAGCCAGAGTAATCAATGGATGCAGGAAGATTTGTGCATAAAATTCCTATCTAGTGCCTACTCATTCAATGTCCCCAAATTAGTTTCTAGCTTATGGATTTTATCTGTGAGAAGCTTAGGGTACCAATCTGAACATGATATACCATCAATCTTCATAAAGCTGGTTTTTCACTTTATATTTATAATGGATCCCATTCCACTTCTGCTTCCAATATTTATGCCTTTGTAGGAAAGTACATATTCACTTTTTAAATTGTCTCTTCTTCATTCTGTCTCATGAAATTCTGCAATGTCTGAAGATACTTAAATAAATGTCATTGAATGGTATCTATAATTTAGGGTCTGATATCATAAATTTTTTTACACTCTTCATCTTTGAATACCAATCACTTCTTCATAATGGTTGACAGTCTCCTGGAAATAGAGGCCATGAATAGTCCAAAATATAATTGCAACTAAAATAACATCATCACAAACTTTCAGATAATCTTCAAGTTCTCATAGTTTCAAATTCTTTCTGGAAAGTAGATAAAAAATAAAACTATTTCCATCTGTGGTTGTATTTGGGACACAAATATAAACAATAATAACTAAGAAAATAAATATCCAACCTGATAAAGATATTTATGCAGCTTTAATTGCATTGATTTCAATTTATATTTTCAAGGTAAAGTAACTGAATACTAATTTTAATAACTTTGTGAATGACTTGTCATCATTGATATGTTCACCTTCTCTTATACTAGTACATAAACTTCTAGCATCCATTAATTACTCTGGTTGGCACACTATGGCACTACTGTTTGGAGAGTTTTGCCTTGTTTAATATCCAAATGATTGATTACTTAATAACTCTGTCTTAAAATATAAATTATGACTGCATTGATAAAACTACATAACCATCTCATTAAATTTAGATATCCATTCTCATATTGATCATAGTTAAGACTTTCTTCCCACATATAATCATGGATTGCAGATGGCAATAGATTCATTTTCATCTATTTTATAGTTAGGTTTTGATGTGACAAAATGTTCCATTCATTTTGATTATAAATGATGCTTGAAAAATGTTCATTACAAAATATTACATTTACTGTTGTATAATTTCCATATGATATAAGACAAAAATGCAACTATTACTTTTATGAAACCCTTCTCTTGAAATCACCAAATTCTATGTACCTATCTATTAAATAACTATATAAAATATTAACAAATGGTGTGTAGTTACAAATTAACCAATACATGTAAATAAATTTTCCTGACTTGACTTGATCATCATACTTATAATCAAGCAGATCTTTGTGGATAACATTAATGAACCTTTCATTACACATGTTCTGGAATTTATAAACATTTTTGACTACAAAAAATTGGCAGTCATATTTTTATGGAAGTAATATAATTTTCTTCTTTCTTTTCTTATGAATTGATTTCTATATTTACATATCATACCATTTCCAACTTTCTTATATACTTCAACAATATTAATTTTTATATTAAAACTTTATTCTTACAGATTTAACTGTCCTGAAGTCATCATCAGAGTTACATTATCCAAATATATAATCATACTATTAATACATTTGGATATTGTAGCTCTGATGATGACTGCAGGATAGTCGAAACTGTAACAAGAAAATTTTGATAGTATGATTGAAGTGTATAAGAAAGTTGGAAATGGTATGAGGTGTAATCATATTTTTATAATCATCCTTTCAATTTAATGATATATTCACTTGAAAAAATACTGTGGGTAACTAACATTTTCTTGCAAATGCTTTTGGGTTTTTGCCTTTATAAAAATGACTAGATATACTAAAATCTATTAGATATGTTAAAGTACACTTCCAAAGATAAATACATAGTGAAAAAACTATAACATTTTTTTTATATTTCAAAAGATTCTCACATGATAAAGTAGATATTTAAATGTGTAATAAAAAAATTAGTTATACTATAAGTATAAACCAATTAAATAATATTTTATCTATTTTTGCATTGGCAAAAAAAAAAATGTTTGGATGGCATATGTTTCATACTGTAAATACAAGATATTTATTAAAACTTTAAATTTTAAAATTAATGTAGAAATAACAGAAAAAAATATGATGTTTTTAATCACTAAACAGCACATCACCAATCTTTATGCTTAACCAAGATGTTTACACATTCATTGGTTATTCTGGCTTGCACTATATTGTACTAGTTTAGCTTCTATATTTTTAATCCTTGTGACTAAAGTTGTATAAATATCTTCGTCAATTTAGGTGTTCATTCTCATGGCTATTGTACATGGATTTGCTTCTGAAATAAAATTATGAACTACAGTTCAATTCCTTTTTCATCTGATTTACACAAAGGGTTTAAAACAATGAATCCTAAAGTTTGTATCGATGGTATTTTGGTTGTAATCATATTTTGGGCTATTTTTCACCATCTAATATTAATTATTAAATGTTTGGTAGAAAGGTTGTGTTTGATGATTTGATGAATGATTGCAAAACAATTTTTTTATAATAATACCAAACGAAAACATATTGCTTGCCTCAATTCAAATTTACAAAAAGTATCAATTCAAGTTTTGACTACCATTTTTTGTTTGTCATTTCATGTTTAACCAAATGTTACAATTCTTTTGATGGTGCCACAGAGAAGCCTTCAACTAAACTTTGAAATTCTTGTGATGCCTCCATGGTGGAGCCATTACATGCTATGTTTTTAAATAATTTTCTATTTTATCCATTATTTTTACTACTAAATCAGTGTAACTCAGCCTTATCTCATCAGTGCCACATATGAATCTTTTTTTATTATATATATGAACTTAAACCAATAAACTTCACATGATAACCATTTCTTATGCTTGCTCATAACTGTTTTTAAAACAGGTGAAACTCTCCCTACAGTAGTGCCATTCAGTGCAATTCAAAGTAATCAATGGATGCCGGAAGTGAGTGCTCTTAGATCCAAGGCTCATCAGTGATGAAGGCCACAAACCAGAAACTAGTCTGTGGATATTGGATGAGTAACATTAGATAGGAATTTTGCACAAGTCTTCTAGCATACATTGATTACTCTGACTTTCACTGAGTGGCACTACTATATGGAGAGTTTTGCCTGTTTTCATATATGAACTTCATACACTTTTTCTTTTTATATAATGTAACAGTTATTATTGAAGCTAGAAGACAAAATATATTGAAGATATTCTATTATTTCAATCATAGTAATTATCAAAGACTCTATCTGTTGGTCACATTAACATATAAACCAAGAGGAATTCAGGGTTGTACTATACTATGACAAGTATATATTCGCTTTAATATTGCAGAATATTAACTGTTCAATGTTAATATTCACTATACAACTTTTAATCGCCAGGTTGGAAATTTATATACTGTACTTCAATTTACTTTTTTTTCGAAAATAAATACTCATTCAGAGTTTTATCCATGGAGAATTTAGCTGTTATAATTTACAGATTGAAATACTTTTTTTCAGAAACCAATTAACCAAGAACAATTGATACAAGTGTATAAATATAAATATAAAACAAATGACTTACTTATTAATAATTTAAAATAAAGCCAGTTTTTTTATATAAACATTATAATCATTAAATGTACAATGGTCATCAAAATTAGAAGGATTGCGTTTTTTGTATAAACATTGTCTTCTTTGTTCAATGTTTTCGTGAAGTAATATAATATAAGTATATAACTTCAAAAAAAATTACTATTGTCTATTAAGTTTGGAAAAGTAAAAAAAAAAAAAAGGCATTTTCTAGATATTTTATCAAACTCAGCTATTTTTGTTTTAAAATATTTATATTATTGTCAAGCGTTATTAGCCGAGAGGTCATCGCAGCTGTCTTGCAAGCTAGTAGTTGGTTGCAGACGGTTGTGGGTTCGCCTCTCGGCCGATGCTATGACATATGAAGAAAAAAAAATATTTATATTATTAAATCTTACCTTTATACATATATATATATGTTTTTTTTCTATATAATGAATTCTTTTTAATTCATCTAAATATGTGAAGAATATAATATATATGTCAGAGTGCATATATACGTATGAAGCTATAATAGTCAATACATGTATATCATTATACAGAAATTAAAGTGTCAAAGTTCCTAATGTATTTACTTTTAATATAATGTGTCAAGAAAATATTTTTTTCTAGAACCAATTAGCTAAGAAATAATTGATATTGCTCTAGTGATATGAAAATAAAACTTTCAATGGAGTTTTTTTATCAATAACTTAAAAGCTAATTTTTATTACGTAAATATTATAACCGTTAAATATAAGCATAGCAGGAAATTCGTTTCTTCCGCAAACATCATCAGTTTGGTGACAACCAATTAATATTTATATGAATGACAATCAAGAATTTTTTATCTAAAATCTAAATGCTAAAATGCATACAAATATACTTGTGATGTTTACAAAATTAAGAAAGTAAGTTTTGCGGAATGTATATTTAATATCATATAAAGTGGATATTTTCATTAGCAAATTTTGAATTTAATTTTGAATCCCAAGACGTTGACTATTGCCCTCGGTTGATTTGAGAGATTACTTCTACTTCCTCTACTTCAGATTTTGTATCTAAAAATTATACTGGCATTGCCCATTTTATTTCCTCTAACTTTATCCCTTTAACTGCTAAGGCAATGATACGTAACGCTTATGTGACAATCCTCAGGAAGGCGCGAAATTTTGAAGAAATTGTCTTGAATTTTGGATAATGATAATTTTTTTTGAAAGAATTTAATTTTTAAAAATAGATGACAATCACATGAAAATAAATTGTTTTTGTATATATCATAATTTTTGTAAGTGTATGAATGTTTCAAAAATTTCATTTCAAATAGTATGCGCTTAATAGTAACTTATTACAAAAAAAAAACAATTTTAATTACATGTCAATTAAAACTAGTATCAGTTTATTATTAATATTTTTACATACTTGTACTTACAATTTAAATATGGTTAAAACAAATAATTTGGCGAGATGGGACCATATGTAAAATGTTTGTGCACCACTATGCTATGGTTCTGCTTGGAGTATTTTCTCTGTCTTTGATGTTAGTCCAACCATCACGTAATTTGCATTTTCAGTACATATCTGAGCAAGAATTTTAATATAGTAGTTTAAATCCCTACTTTATACAAACTGCCCTTGATCCAAACTTTACCACATAGTCCTTGTTTGGAAGTAATATGGTTAACATATATCTCAATTTGTGGTCAAAATCTGTTCAAGTTATTTTCTGCATTTTATACCAAACTATTTGGGATGGTATATATATATAATAAACAATTATAAACAAAAGAAATGTGCTATTCTAAGTTAAGTATAAAAAATTATTACTAAAATAAACAGTGATCAATATATATATATTGTGCCAGTCCGTTTATAACGGCCATGCACAAAATGGCTGTTTGCTGAAGATTCAGCACAGCTTACATGTATCACATGAAAATTATAATTTTAATACGATTTGGTAAATTATAATTCAGAGGGGAAGTGGGAGGTACGGATATAGTACATAAATAAATGGGTTTGGGCTATATTATATTCTTATTATACCCACAGTACAAGTGTATGCAGTGTATATATATTTTAATAATTTATTCGACTAGCAAACCTGTCTAAAAAAAAAAAGAGGGAAAATAAGTTGTAATATTTGTTTATGTGTAGAACAGTTTTTTTTGTTGTATTTTACTACTTATAAATGTTCGAACACACATATATAGAAATGTATTTTTATTTTTTATTATTTTCCTAAAAAAAGAAAAGAAAATTCTAAATAGCTAAAAAGTTTTTGCATTTATTGGAATTTATCTTTTCTAATTGTTAGAATGAGAGGGTTTGAAATTAATTAATTAAATTTGTAAAGGAAAAAAAACCTTTTTGCTAATTACAATCTACTTTCAACCGAAGAAAATGTTTTGTATAAAAGAATTTTCGGTTGATCGTGAATAAAGATAAAATAGATTTTATCTGAGAAAGGAATGTAAGCACAATGGGTGTCAAGTACTCAATATGGAAGCTTGCAAAAGTGTACTTTAATAAATAAAAAGGTAAAAGAATGTAGAAAGGTATAATTAAATTTATTATTAGCTGATGCAATAGCTCGTAGAGGGGGTCTGACAATTGGACTATTTGGGCTATATGTGCTGCTTACTGGGGGGCTTTGAGTCAGTCGAGTACTAGCTTGCTAAAGCGTGCGGACCAAGGGAGATTAGCCTGCTAAAGAGTGCGGACAAGTTTAATGCTAGCTTGCAAAAGCATTCCAATGGCAATGATTTAGAAAGTGAAATCTTGTCTCCCGCTAGTCTAAAAAAATGGAACAGTATAGATTTGTGAAAAACAATCCGACAGAGAGAAAGGAGAAAATGAACTGTGTCTGTTAAAATTATAATCACTTGGTTATTTCCCAGAAAAAGAATTTGAAAATTAGCATTTAGCAAGGATCGTTAAGTGGAGTTTGGAAAATGATCAACAACATTGATTCTCAATACGTTTAAATAGAAAAAAAAAAACGAAAGACGAATCATAGTTGGAGAACTGCAATTTATTTAGGATCTACTTGCCCTTATCAACCGTGTGTGATATACATATATACGGGAGAAGTATACTTACAGATCTGATAATTTGAGAGATGGCTCGATTATATGTTCCGGGTTATTATCCTACCATGGAGTAGACTTTCAGCCGTAGTACACCACCTGTTTGGCTATCAAGTCCGAAGATGCCCTAGAAGAAATAGCAGACCCTGATGACAAGAAAGACTCAAAGTATGTCGGTGAATGGAAGCCTTATCTGCCCTATGAAGTAGCCATGTGGCCCAGGAAGTTCGAATGGAATACAAGAACAAGTTCAGAGGAGCGTGTATAGTTGGTTATATATATATATTTTTTTATATTCTATTATATATTTTTTTTGTTCTCTCTCATTTATGTTCTTTGTAAATTTTTTTTTTATGATATATATATTATTACTGCATACCTTGTTATATGGGTTTATTACTCTAAAGTGGGAAGGAATATAGGGCACACCCATTGTGTAATCTTTTAGATATTGTTTTTTTTCTTTTTTATATATTTTGGGGTCATATGTATATGCATCGGTGGAGGGTAAATATAATTTAAATATTTTTTATATATATTGGACTTATATGTATGCATTAGTGGAGGATAAATATAATAATCTGGGGATAATAAATATTCACTTTTGTAATTACAATCGTTTATAAGTTTTTGACTTAGCGTTAAAATAATTATTAAGTTATTAGTACAGATATATAGTTTTTTTTTAATCAAAATGCCAATCCACGTAGTTAACCTGAGATTTATAGAATATAAAGTGAGCTAGATAGGGATAACTTACCGGGGAGTTGGATTGTTTCTTTTATTTTAGTCCGAACGTCTCGAAATATTCATATTCGTTAATGACTAGTCACATTTTACACACTCTTTCAGGAAAGAAAATGAATAAGTATAATCTTGAACGGGAGTGGCGCTAGAGACTGAAGGAAATATTCAGTACTCTTAAAGGTGTGTAAGGACACTTTAATTAGTCAACGTATAATTAATCGGCTAATGAAACAATTTAACAAGGAAGGTCTGGATGGGCCTAATTTTAGGTTCAATCTACTTCCTCTAATAATTTCTTTGAGGTATTTACTCATATTTAATCAAAAATATTTTAAAGAATTATTATCGATGTCCCATTTGGTAGCATACGTCACTTCATGCTCGGTGCGTATGAGAGTCTAACCATGCAAGACCACTACAGGGTAGTCGAACCGGTACAGAAAAATGGCACCTCAATCGTGGTAAAGACGAACTAGGTTAAGATGAAAAAAAGATAGTATTAGTAGAAATCTATACTATATTTTCGTGGTTTCAAAACAAATTTAAGACAGCTAAGTTAAGAGAAGAACGTTGTAAATGAGATAGGATTTTAATAATTGCGTAAGAGAAGGTTGAAATATACGGTTTTGATTATTTAGTTATAAGATTTTTTCTTTTTCGAGCAAAAATTTATTATCGTGAATGAAATAAATTATTAACAGAAGTTAGATAAATAATTCTGTCATTTATTAGGGCATATAAGTAGAACGGGGCATTTGCAATTTTTTGTTATATTATCACACGTTTGAGTAAATTGTCATTAGAAATTAGGGAATGTGCTTGGAGGAAAGGGCAATTAGTAGGCATAGCGTAGGACGTGGTGTACTGCGAATTTACTATACGAAATTAAATTAAATATTTTTCTGGAATAAGGTAAGAATACCTTGACTTTCAAGTTCAGTAAATTTAAACCCGTAAATGCTTATGAGAGCAGGGAAAATCAGAATGGAACAGGCAATAATCAGTGAAATGCTAGTAAACCTGTCTGAAGAACAGGAAGTGGACTGTCAGAAAAACGAACTAGGAAAGGAAAAAGAATGCTTAAAGGAAATGATGGAAGATTTCGCAAACCTTGTGAAAAAGGAAATGGCTAAAATGTCAAAAGAAGTAGAAAGATGGAGAACAGACAGGGCTAAACAAGAGGAAAATATTGTTCAGAAAATAGAGGAAATGCGAAGCGAATTAGTACAAGAAATAGATGTAAGATTTCAAAAGTGGGAAATGAAATGTGATAAATCTAAGCAAACTAAGGAGGAGACAAAGCAGGACACAGAAATGGAGTACAAACAAAATAGGATGGTTGAAAATGTTAAAAATGAACAAGACAACCATATGGCAAATAGTGGAGATCATCTGGATGGTCGTATAGAAAAGACCAATGGAAGTGATCAGCTGCCACAATTAAATATTAACCAATTTTTAAAAATCTGTACATTTGAAGGAAAAGTGGGGGAGGCTCCAGTGGAGCATATAAGAAGTCTGGAAAATTACTTTCGAATAAACAAAGTAAATGAAATCAGTAAATTGCTTGTTGCCAGCGCTCATCTTAATGGAGACGCATTAGCTTGGTGGGAGTCTTTGTTTCATCATCCTCCAACCTTCAATAAATACAAGGATATGATTGTTAACAATTTCTGGAGCGTAGAGCATCAAGAAACAGTTATGTATCAGGTCAGGCAGGAGAAATACAAAAATAGTATAGGTGAAAATTTGGCACAGTTTTTCCGCAGACAAGTAGCAAGACTACGGACTTTAAGCGCATGTAATATGTTGGAGGATCGAATCATTAGAATTATCCGAGGTAATTTGCCTTCCCATCTTGCACAGATGCTAATACTGATGGGAGTAAAATCAGTTGAACAAATAGCTCACTGGCTAGACACCATAGATGGGAGAGAGCAGGATTGTGTGGTACAAGACATGCAAGAGAATACTAAAGGTACAGCCCAGCATTGGAATGTAAAGAGTGGGCTGCGTAAACACTTCAGTGAAAAGGAAATGTCAAATCTGGTCTGTTCTTGGGAAGATAAAGTACCAGAATATGCACCACAGAGTTGTCTGAAAATACCTTTAGAAATTGAAGGAATTGGGGTCATTGCAATGTTAGACTCTGGTAGCCAGATATCAGTGATATCTGAAGAATTATACCAGAAAATTTTATCAGTAAACTCACGGATAGAAACCTTACCTTTAAAGGCAACACAAATCACCCTTGCAAATAATTGAAAAGCAAATCTTATACCCAAGCAAATATGGTTAGAATTACTTATAAATGGGAGGACAGTGTATCATGTATTTTTAATTATGAGTAGTTTAATTCATGACATCATATTAGGGTCGGATTTCTTGTATAAGAACCAGTGTATTGTAAATTACGAAAAGGGAAGGATGAGCTACCAGGGAGGTGATATTAAATTCTTGCCACCTCAGTTGCCAAACTTTGGGGAAACTTGTTGCATAAGTCAATCTATTGTAGATTTGATGCAAGAAAAAATGAGTGAAGTAAAGACAGCATCTAGTGGGGACAGCAAAAAACTCCAAGAGATATTCCAAGAGTATCATGAGATTTTTTCGGACAGTCCAGGGAAGATTAGAGGATATCAACAGAGGATCAAACTGAAACCAGGGGAACCTTTTCAAGCATGGTCATACCCAGTCCCAAATCAATAAAGTGGAGAAACAGTTAGAGCAGATGTTGAAGGGGGGCATAATTAGTAAATGTTCGTCTCCTTACTGCAACCCTTTGGTGGTGGTTAGAAAAAAAGATGGGTCAGTAAGGTTGTGCTTGGATGCCCATCAGCTCAATAAGGTGACTATACCGGACTGTACAATCCCACCTCCGATACAAGAGTTACTGGGAAAATTTAAAGGGAAAAGAATATTTTCTACATTCGATCTAACTTCCAGTTACTGGCAGATAGAACTCCACCCAAATGATCGCCAGTATACTGCCTTCAGGTATGGGGGATATTCATACAAGTTTAATCGTATGCCATTTGGACTGATCAACAGTGGTTCTGGGCTGCTGCAGTGTTTAGATCGGGTCCTATCATCTGATATCAAGAAAATTCTGACCATGTATGTGGATGATGTTGTCATAGCATCTGCATCTATGGAAGAGCATCTCCAGCAGTTGGAACAGTTTTTTAGGGAATGTAAAGAAAAAGATATCAAGATAAATTTAAAGAAGAGTAAAGTGGCCTCTGAGGAAATCGAATTTCTGGATCATTTGGTAGGCCAGGAAGGAGTCAAACCTCATCCAGATAAAATAACAGCGATTGCAGATTTCCCTAGACCACAGACAAAGAAACATATACGGTCATTTTTGGGACTGTGTAACTTTTATAACAGATTTTGTGAGAATTTTGCTGGCCAAATGGAACCATTGCTCAGATTGATTAGAAAAGAGGTCAGATGGAAATGGACTATTGAACAGGAAGAAGCTTTTAACCAAGTAAAGCAAAGTTTTTTAAAACAGATTGTGTTGGATTATCCTGATTATGATAAGCCGTTCATTCTCCAGACCGATAGTAGCGGATATGGCCTGGGTGTCACTCTGTCACAAATTCAACCTGATGGACGAATTGGGGTGTTATATTTTATAAGCCGCTTACAAATTCAACATGATGGACGAATTGGGGTGTTATATTTTATAAGCCGCTTATTGAAGGGACCAGAACTTAATTATACGGTCACTGAAAAAGAGGCTCTGGCCATTGTATGGGCTTTCCAAAAGTTTCGCCCTATGTTGTTAGGTTCTCAAGTAGTGGTGATAACCGACCATAAAAGTCTTGAGTTTCTAAATCACAGCTATCTTACTAATAGCAGGTTAGTCTGGTGGAGTTTATTCCTGCAGGAATTTAACTACACTGTGAGGTATTGCAAAGGGGCAGAAAACGTGGTTGCGGACATCCTCAGTCGTCATCCTGTCCCTGAACAAACCCCGAAACACCTCAGTCTGGAGCAAGCATACATAGCAAGTACCACGATAATGGGAAAAGATGAAGACATAGAAAAAGAATTAAGCCAACTACCTAAGAGGCAACAAGAAGACAGCTATCTAAATAGCATTTGGACAGAATGCCAGAATTCTGGAACAACTAATTCCAGAGAGATAAGGGATAGATACAAAGTTGAAGGAGGAGTGTTATATTGTCAACTCAAAAAAGGCAAGGATGAATGGAAGGTGATGATACCTCCAAAAATGAGACGGGCTCTTATCAGTTATATGCATCGGTTGTATGGTCATTATGGAATGCCAAAAACCAAGTATTGTTTAAGACAGTGGTTTTACTGGCCACGGATGCACCAGGATATTATCACTGTACTGAATCAATGTGAAATATGTCAACGTACGAAACCACAGAATCAAACTACGTCAGCCCAATGAAATCAATCATACCTGATGACCTGAATGAGGTGATGGCTATAGATTTTTATGGCCCCTTGCCGATGTTCAACAAAAAGAGATACCTACTGGTTACATATGATTTGTTTTCGAAATGGGTGGCCGCTTACCCTTTGGCATGCACCACCACCCGAAAAGTTACACAGGTATTAGACGCTGTACATTTTCCAAAAGTGGGGAAGCCAAAGGCAATACTTTCAGATCATGGAACCCCTTTTGTGTCAGAGGAATGGAACCGATGGGTCTCCAAACGAGGTATCAAGAACCTGTTGACATCAATCCGAAATCCCCAGAGTAACCCCTGTGAACGAGTCATGCGGGAGTTGGGTAGACTTTTCCGTACCTATTTGCCAACAAACCATAGGGGATGGGTTAAACAACTACCTCAGACACTGAATTATATTAACTGGTCAGTAAATGAATCCACTGGGTTTACTCCCATGCGATTACACTTTGGAAAACACCCTCCAAAACTGTTTAAAACTAGTCTTTCAGGGAGCCAAGAGGGAGTCATCGACCGGGATCACGATAAAACACAAGCTAAGGCCCAAATGCAACGAATGAGCACTAGGCATAAAAAACGGAAGGGAACCCCTAAGTATACATTCCAAGTAGGGGACAATGTCATGGTTAGGACACCCCATGTTAGTGATCCAGGGAAATTCAAATTTAAAAAATTTTGTAATCTCTATGAAGGCCCTTTTGAAATTGTAGAGTGTTGCAGGGATAATGCTTTCTGGGTGAGAACGGAACAAGGGATTAAGGGCACATATAATGCTCGGTCTTTGAAACCCTATGGGAAGGTAGCAATTAATTCAAAATTGACATAACTTGCATGTTAAAACGTATAATATAAACACTGAATTTAAAATGTAAATAATTAAAGAAGATGTAGAAATAGTTAAGTAAGACCATTAAAAAAGAATGGTTTCCTTTTTAACAGTCTCATCGGGGACGGGGGTATTGTGCCAGTCTGTGTATAATGGCCATGCACAAAAATGGCTGTTTGCTGAAGATTCAGCACAGCTTACATGTATCACATGAAAATTATAATTTTAATACGATTTGGTAAATTATAATTCAGAGGGGAAGTGGGAGGTACGGATATAGTACATAAATAAATGGGTTTGGGCTATATTATATTCTTATTATACCCACAGTACAAGTGTATGCAGTGTATATATGTTTTAATAATTTATTCGACTAGCAAACCTGTCTAAAAAAAAAAAAAAAAGAGGAAAAATAAGTTGTAATATTTGTTTATGTGTAGAACAGGTTTTTTTGTTGTATTTTACTACTTATAAATGTTCGAACACACATATATAGAAATGTATTTTTATTTTTTATTATTTTCCTAAAAAAAGAAAAGAAAATTCTAAATAGCTAAAAAGTTTTTGCATTTATTGGAATTTATCTTTTCTAATTGTTAGAATGAGAGGGTTTGAAATTAATTAATTAAATTTGTAAAGGAAAAAAAACCTTTTTGGTAATTACAATCTACTTTCAACCGAAGAAAATGTTTTGTATAAAAGAATTTTCGGTTGATCGTGAATAAAGATAAAATAGATTTTATCTGAGAAAGGAATGTAAGCACAATGGGTGTCAAGTACTCAATATGGAAGCTTGCAAAAGTGTACTTTAATAAATAAAAAGGTAAAAGAATGTAGAAAGGTATAATTAAATTTATTATTAGCTGATGCAATAGCTCGTAGAGGGGGTCTGACAATTGGACTATTTGGGCTATATGTGCTGCTTACTGGGGGGCTTTGAGTCAGTCGAGTACTAGCTTGCTAAAGCGTGCGGACCAAGGGAGATTAGCCTGCTAAAGAGTGCGGACAAGTTTAATGCCAGCTTGCAAAAGCATTCCAATGGCAAAGATTTAGAAAGTTAAATCTTGTCTCCCGCTAGTCTAAAAAAATGGAACAGTATAGATTTGTGAAAAACAATCCGACAGAGAGAAAGGAGAAAATGAACTGTGTCTGTTAAAATTATAATCACTTGGTTATTTCCCAGAAAAAGAATTTGAAAATTAGCATTTAGCAAGGATCGTTAAGTGGAGTTTGGAAAATGATCAACAACATGGATTCTCAATACGTTTAAATAGAAAAAAAAAACGAAAGACGAATCATAGTTGGAGAACTGCAATTTATTTAGGATCTACTTGCCCTAATCAACCGTGTGCGATATACATATATACGGGAGAAGTATACTTACAGATCCGATAATTTGAGAGATGGCTCGATTATATGTTCCGGGTTATTATCCTACCATGGAGTAGACTTTCAGCCGTAGTACACCACCTGTTTGGCTATCAAGTCCGAAGATGCCCTAGAAGAAATAGCAGACCCTGATGACAAGAAAGACTCAAAGTATGTCAGTGAATGGAAGCCTTATCTGCCCTATGAAGTAGCCGTGTGGGCCAGGAAGTTCGAATGGAATACAAGAAGAAGTTCAAAGGAGTGTGTATAGTTGGTTATATATATATATATTTTTTTATATTCTATTATATATTTTTTTTTGTTCTCTCTCATTTATGTTCTTTGTAAAAAATTTTTTATGATATATATATTATTACTGCATACCTTGTTATATGGGTTTATTACTCTAAAGTGGGAAGGAATATAGGGCACACCCATTGTGTAATCTTTTAGATATTGTTTTTTTTTTCTTTCTTATATACTTTGGGGTCATATGTATATGCATCGGTGGAGGGTAAATATAATTTAAATATTTTTTATATATATTGGACTTATATGTATGCATTAGTGGAGGATAAATATAATAATCTGGGGATAATAAATATTCACTTTTGTAATTACAATCGTTTATAAGTTTTTGACTTAGCGTTAAAATAATTATTAAGTTATTAGTACAGATATATAGTTTTTTTTTAATCAAAATGCCAATCCACGTAGTTAACCTGAGATTTATAGAATATAAAGTGAGCTAGATAGGGATAACTTACTGGGGAGTTGGATTGTTTCTTTTATTTTAGTCCGAACGTCTCGAAATATTCATATTCGTTAATGACTAGTCATATTTTACACACTCTTTCGGGAAAGAAAATGAATAAGTATAATCTTGAATGGGAGTGGTGCTAGAGACTGAAGAAAATATTCAGTACTCTTAAAGGTGTGTAAGGACACTTTAATTAGTCAATGTATAATTAATCGGCTAATGAAACAATTTAACAAGGAAGGTCTGGATGGGCCTAATTTTAGGTTCAATCTACTTCCTCTAATAATTTCTTTGAGGTATTTACTCATATTTAATCAAAAATATTTTAAAGAATTATTATTGATGTCCCATTCGGTAGCATACGTCACTTCATGCTCGGTGCGTATGAGAGTCTAACCATGCAAGACCACTACAGGGTAGTCGAACCGGTACAATATATATATATATATCTATAAATAAATGAAAATCATATTTCTTAAGCTGTACTTTTATCCAAATGTGTATTAAATTATAAATGTACACACAGTTTATTAATTAAGTTTAAGGAAATATTCTAACTATCATGAAGAACTAACAATTATTGAATGTATTTATACTATTTCTAATGTAAAAAAACACTAAACATCACATTATCACAATTTCTTATGCTTGCTCATAACTGTTATTAAAACAGGCAAAACTCTCCATACAGTACTTCCACTCTGTGCAAACCATAATAATAAATTGATGATAGAAGGCTTGTGCATAAAATCACTATTTAGTGCCTACTCATACAATATCCCCAAACTAGTTTCTGGCTTGTGGCCTTCATCAGGTGCAGTGCTCTTAGATCCAAGGCTCGTCACTGATGAAGGCCACAAGTCAGAAACTAATCTGGGGATATTGGATGATTAGGCACTAGATAGGGATTTTATGCACTAGCCTTCTGGCATCCATTGATTACTCTGGCTTGCACTGAGTGTTTTTGACTGTTTATTTCTAATGTACATTAATCCTTATGAAATCTGAAATTTTCTTTTGTTCCATCTGGTGAAAGTTTTGGAAAATATTCTACTTTACACTTCTATATGAAATCTTTATTTTATACTAAAACTCAATAAATTGGACTTAATATTTTTAATTTTATTTTATAAATAAATAATATTCTTAAAAAACTCACATTTGACCTTTTTAAATATTTAAAAGCTGACTTGCAAATCAGAACAATGTCTCTAAACATCATCAATCAAGTTAGTGAAAACACTTTCAGAAAAAGAATAAATTATTTTTTATTTTAAGTTTTTTATGTAAACAAAGGAAGATTGATTCACAATAAATTTTTCTAAATCTTTTTACAATATGATACTTGCTTTATAATAATTACAATATTCAAAAAGATTTTAACATCATGACAATACTGACATTTAATGTCATACTAGACTCTGTTAGTTTTCAATCTTTATACTATGGTCAAGTTTATTAACTTCTATTTCTAAAAATAAAACATAAATGAATAAACTTAAAGTTTACATGTGTATTTCTTTTTGTTTTAAATATGAATCAACCAATTTGTGTGTAATAATAACCAAAAATATTTTATAAACAAGCAAAAAATCACACTTCATTTATTCCAACACCTTTGAGTGAAAACTAGACAACAAGAAAATAAATGCTCTCCATGCATTTTTTCTGTTGTAAAATAATGGAGTGAATCCTTAAATGTTAACCACAATCCATACAATACTGACCTCTTCAGCTTTTTTTTTTCAATTAAAAAATCAAAAAAGCATTATGGGGACTATGATATAAAAAATTATATTAAAATTACTTACAATAACATTAAAATAGCATTTTAAAGTATTAAAATAACCATACATTATTTATGGGAAACACCCAAAAATTCCTAACAAACATAGGAGTTATCACATTAAATATGATGTAATGTGTATACAACAAAATTCATCTTAAGTAAACAAAAAAAAATATTACTCTATTTTTAACTGCATATTAACTTCATATAAAATTTCAAAAGAACTATAAAAAATATTCCATTATTTTTTAACAATTACAAAATATTAAATATAATTTGGTAATAAAGTAGAAACACTTCTCTTTCTTCTTCTTTTTCCTGATAATGATTATTTTTTTCATGATTTCCAGAGTTCATGGAATATCCTTATAGGTGAATAATGTAGATAGAAAAAGTAGTGAACAAATTATTTGAAATTATTCATATCTTCAATAACTTAATGAGAAAATAAGAATAAATAAAACAGTTAATTCATGTTCAAATATGTTAATATTATTTAGAACTCTATAAATAAATTTAAGAGTTAACAATTATAAACTAATTGAATGCTATGTGATAATACATTGGACTATTTCCATTATCTATTAAATGTTGAATGTTTAGAAAATTGTAAACTTTATTTAAACTTTTCAAATACAAACAACTGTCAGTAATAACTTACAAATAGAGAATAATTACACAAAGGTTCAAATGGTATTATTCTCCACTCTTCTTCAAGTGCTACTGGCCTGACAATACCCAATATTAGCATAGGAGTGAAATTTACATCTTTAAATTCTTGAATATTGAATTTTAAGGCAATACTTTAACCAAATGAACTATTCTGTCAAAGACTAGTTTTTTCTTTTTAATTTATAAACATTATTAGTTGATCAATGGGAAAATAGGTTGTTATTCCTCCTGCACCAAATTATTGATTATTTCTATGAAGTGTCATAATCTTTTAGAAATAGTTTTTGGGGTGCTACACAGTGAACGAAAAAATGGCCTGAGGAATTATGCCCACATTCCAAACTCTGGTGCATCCAAATACCATTTTCTTTACTTCGTTGGTACATGAATTAAATAAAAACAAAAGAAATAATGAATAAGCATTTTGAACGAAAGATAATCTAATTTATAACCTTTCAACTGTGTCAATCATATCCAGATAACAAGATTAAAACTATAGACACTGTATAACTAAATCCCATAATAAATTTTGGCAAATGCATTTCTTGGTTTAAATGACTTTTTAGAAATTTTTCAAATGCTGTAAAAAATATCATTATTTATATTATTAAATATATACATAACTATCAAATGACAGCCTCTGACGTTATCTTACATGTAAATAAAAACACTAACTGTTTTTTCATGCTGAATTCAGAATAATAAATTATTGCATTTAAATCCAATCATTTATACTATATGCATGGAAAACGTATTTACAATAAGCCAAAAAATGGATAATTTTAGCATTCTAAAACTTTTTCTTTTAGCAGAGCACAAAGTTGATACATTGTTAAAAATAAACAAATATTGGCATATTATGTCAGTCCATCCAAATGATTTAAACTATAGCTCCTGATATATTTAACTTATCTGTTTGAGATAAGAGTTTAATATAATACTTCTTATTTTAAGCTAAACATCATCATCACCATCATCATTATTATTATTTCATCACCAGCATCATCACTACTACTATTACTCCTACTCCTATTACTACTGCTGCTGCTACTACTGCTGCTATTGCTACTGATGCTGCTGCTACTACTACTACTACTACTACTACTACTACTACAACAACAACACAAGTGGAGCTCATGTTTAACCATGTATTGAGATAAATTAGTTTTTTAAATAGCTTCTTAACTCCAATATTGATTTTTGTCCATCGAGATAACTTATTGTTAATACCTTTATTATTACTATCCCTGAATAACTATAATAAACCAATGTTAAGTATTTTTTGTCCTGTGTATGGTATCATTGCTCTATTACTAGGCAAAACTCTCAACAACCTGTAAACATAGAGAATGGTGTTCATGTGATCTTTAATGATTTAATTCTATCACTGCTTAATATGTGCTTTTATGTACAGTAAAATATTCCTCATATTCCAAAAGAAGCGTAGCAATATTTTGGCTCACTTAATTGATCAACCTCTATTTATTCATTTAATTAATTTTTATTAACCTGCTTCTCATTTTAATTGGTTACCATTTTACCATTCAGTATGTGTGAATAAAAAATACTTATATAGTTTATGTCAGCTTCTCATTTCTTTTATTTCAGCTTATTGGAGATGCTTGATTATTCATTTGAGTGAGGAATTAATTTCTGCTTGTATATTCATATATCATCCATAAATTTAATCATTGTCACATGTATGAACTGAAATGCTGGGACATTGACTTAGAGTTTCTATGTTTAAAAATGGCTTATTCATCACTATGGAGAAAAATCATCTTACAAGTACAAATAAAATGTTTTGGGGGATATTATAGCTAACTATGTCCAACTTTATATAATTTCCTTCTGTGCTATAAACTTTGGTCACACAGGCTATTGTCTTTTTTCCCCATTAATACGGTGAATGGTTCAATACCGAACCTATGTCATATTCTGAAACATAAGCGGTATTACTCTCTAGATTCTTATTATAATAAATAAGCAATTGATTCAAATTAATAAAACTTTAGTTTGAACTTGTCTTTCACTCCAGACCCTTTTCTGGTTTTTGTTTTTCAGTTAATTTTACAATGGATGCAAAACTTCATTCTACCATTTAAAAAAATTTCAAAATAATTTACAAGTATTACATAAATCCAGTGGTTTTTTAAATTTTTGTGCTCTGGGAGCATTTTTGCTGCTTATACCTTTTTCATAGCTGACCATTTATTTATTACAAATTATATTAACTAGAATCTTCAACTTGTGAGTATTCCATACACATTTTTAATTAGTTGTACCTCAAATGTATCCAACTCTTATTTGTATCTCTTTTATGTGTTGACTCAAAGAAGTTTCTGATTTTGCAATATTAAGTGTATCATTAAAATAAGGAATAACATTAATTTTAATTAGTCATTCATAAAACTATCCAAGTTTTATCAATTTTTTGTAGTATCAATTTTTATCTGAACTACATTTAGCTCTGCTGTTATCACAAAAGTTGGCAATTACTTTAAAATAATCTATTTCATCAAAATTTTCACTGATGTTTTGTTAACAGGAATTTGATATATCACCTTGTTTAAATCCAATGTTACAAAATGTTGATAGATTTTATAAAGATGCTAATATTTATCTTATTGGGACAAGATAAATAAATATGTTTATTGAGATTTTTGCATGTTGTTTCATAATTTTTATTCTAGCATAAATTGTCACATTTACTTTCTTGATTACAACAGTGGACATGATCCATGTATAGATGCTAGTAATCCCATTTCAACTATTTTTTTCAGATCTTTCTCGATTATCTTCTCTTTCAGTGAATGGCACTCTATATACCTAAAGATAATTGTTTGCATTTTTATAGTCAAGCTCCACATGGTTAGTTTTTATTTTCTTCTGCTTTGACCTAAACAGATTTAGGAATATGTTTTTGATCTATTCAATGTGGACTTTTTTGCTTATCTAATATGAATATCAACAAAACAAATATTCCCTATCTATTATCATTAATTTTCTTTTGAATGAGGTTGTAATGACCTTAGTTTTGCTTTTCATTTATATTAATTCTAGATATTGTTCTAAAAAACTTTACTTCATTCCCATTTTTATTTTGTGCCTTTCAGGTATGCTTTGCACAGTCATAAATCTTTCTTGCTATATTCACAGTCATATTCTTAATATCAGTGGAATATGTGTACTTCAGTCACTCTTACATACTTACATTTTTCCTACAGATTTGGACTGGCAGCATTATTTTCTCAATGGAGATCATATTCACATTTTTTATTAATAGTATTGTTTTCACTTTTCAGTCACTTGACTGTCCATATTAGATGAAATTTATTTTGCTTTCTTTTTTTTTCATAGTAAGATGACCTTTTAACTACTCATAATTATACTTACAATTTCAAAGCATGTAGCCATTAATACCACTGTAAAAACATGTAATTTTATTTTACTAGATTAAGATTTATAAACTTTCTTTGAAGCCATTTTACCTGTATTTGAATAATTAGTTTATGACTTCCAATACTGCACTGTTTCTGAAATTCTCTAGTTGATCTATAATGACTTTATCAGCCACATCTTCTTTTATTACTTTTTAAATGATAGATTTTTATCAGTTACCTCAATGTTTATCCATAATATCTCAGAAAAGATACTCAAGAGCACTTCTTTAAGAATGTTAGCATCAATGCAATTCCTATCCAAATTCCTAAGAGCTTTTTCAAATTCATGGAGGTTTTGAGTTTGGAGTTCCTTCTAAAATTGAAATAGAAGTCCCCAAATTACAACAATTTTGATGTCTTTTTATACTACAACCTATATATAAATAAACTATTCATTTTATATAGCATGATGTTTATAAACTGTAATATTAATAATCAGCATTAAGCTATTGGACATGCACTTTGTAGATTTTTAACAATAAATGAATACTCCCACTTCAAACTTATATTGTGTTTGAAGTGGGAGTATTCATTTATTGTTAAAAATCAACAAAGCACATGTGCAATAGCTTAATGCTGTTACAACCTATATAATAATATTATTTTGTTAGGTTAATTTTCCTCTATTTCTTTAATGTGGATTACTTTCTACATGTGGAAAATAATGTTTATACAATTAGTATCTCAATATTGATTTGCTATTAGTTATTTAACCCATTCCATTAATTTAACTCAAATTTAACTGAAATTACTTCCAATGTCTGATTACTAAATTCTCCAGTATTTTCTTCTGCAACTACATGGGCAATTTAAAACATGTTCAGCTGTTTTCTGGATAATTATAGGATTTAAATACTGATATTAACTATATCAGCTGTTCTATGCAATCCATAACATGGAATAACGATATTGAATACAAGCAAAGCCAAACATTGTGGGATGAGAAAGTATAATTCAATGAGTAAATTATTTTACAAACTACTCCATTTCAAAACAGTGACAAGAAAATATGTAATTCATTTCACATATATTAATGAAGTTAAATGAATGATATTAGATAAATCTTTATCTATCTATCTCTCTCTCTCTCTCTCTCTCTCTCTCTCTCTCTCTCTATATATATATATATATATATATATATATATATATATATATATATATTTTTTTTTATTGTTAAATGGTTAAAATGGTTAAAAATATTAAGTGTATTGTAATGGAGTGGTCTGAGTTAAAATCCCCAAATTTAAATAATATGAAATTTATGGAAAATATTGTAAAATAAGTCTGTTTTTTTATTTTTGTTTTTTATTCTTTTGTTTGGGTTTGAAATTAGAGAAAGGAAATTTTAAAAAATGAATCAATGTTGGAATGTAGAAAATAAATATTAAAGATGTAATTGTTTTTTTTTGTAAAAAATTAAAAAGATGTTGGAAAATTGAAAGAAATGGTGAAAATGTTTAAAGAATATATATAAGTACAATTATATTTTATATCTGGAGATTAGATGCAATATAGGGTATTTGAACACAGACTTTCAAGCTCCTTTCAGCCATTCACTCTACCTTATACAAACTGATACACATAACCATACAACTGTGAAAAAGATAAATAATGGAATATTTCATGCTGAATCAGTACTCATCAGCTGGTCTAGATCATTATCTTCCACACATATATAAGTAATACTTGGTTTATATTAAGATAGCAAATCTTCACACAAATAGGAAGGCTTCAATATCTCCACCTCCAACTCTTCAGCCATTCTTACCATTAAAATCTGATGATGGAATGCCCAAATCTCTTGTTATTTCTAGTATTATTGTCATGCCATGTTGATTTTTAACTCAGTCTGACCCCTTATGTATATAATCTTGTCCATTTAAATACACAGAAGAGAGATGGGTAGGATACAAGCTAAATTTGTAATATTTTAGATACAGGTATATTTTACATACCTGTAGTCTTGATTTAATATAGGAAGTTAGAACACAGACTTTCAAGCTCCCTTTAGCCATCTACTCTATCTCATACAATCAATACCCTGTCCACACACATGTAAAAAAGATAAATGAGTTCCAGTAAACATATTTTGCACTGAACCAGCATTCATCAATCCATTAAAGTGTAAAGATTTGTTATGGTTAATATAAACTGATTACTGATTATATATAAGTGTGGGTGAGGATGATCTGGGCCAAATGATGAGTGCTTGGTTCAGCACAAAATACGAATATTGAAGATCATTTATCTTTTTCACATGTGTATGGTCATGTGAATCAGTTGTGTGAGATAAAATGGATGACTGAAGGGAGCTTGAAAGTAATATTACAAATTCAGCATGTATGCTTCCCCTCTTCTATATATTTAAATAAACAAGATCCTACACATGAAGGTTCATGATCAGAGTCACTTAAAATCAACATGGGCGTGATAATAATATTAGAATTAACAAGGGGTTTGGCATTCAGTCATCAGATTTTCAATGATGTGGATGGCTAAAAGAGTTGCAGGATGGGATAGATTGAAGCCTGTTCATTAAAGTGTGAATATTTTCTGTCTTAATATAAATTGAGCACTGATTATATATGTATGGGTATGTGTGTTGATGATTTAGAACAACTGATAAGTACTGTTTTGCATTAAATATTATATTGTGAAGATCATTATCTTTTTGCATGTGTACGTTCATGTGTATCTGTTGTTTGAGATGGAGTGGATGGCTGAAGAGAGCTTAAAATTCTATGTTCAAATCCCCTAGATAGATAGATAGATAGATAGATAGATAGATAGATAGATAGATAGATAGATAGATAGATAGATAGATAGATAGATAGATAGATAGATAGATAGATAGATAGATAGATAGATAGATAGATAGATAGATAGATAGATAGATAGATAGATAGATAGATAGATAGATAGATAGATAGATAGATAGATAGATAGATGGATGGATGGATGGATGGATGGATGGATGGATGGATGGATGGATGGATGGATGGATGGATAGATAGATAGATAGATAGATAGATAGATAGATAGATAGATAGATAGATAGATAGACAGACAGACAGACAGGCGGGCAGGCGGGCAGATGGGCAGACAGACAGACAGATAGACAGATAGACCGATAAACAAATAGATAGATAGATAGATAGATAGATAGATAGATAGATAGATAGATAGATAGATAGATAGATAGATAGATAGATAGATAGATAGATAGATAGATAGATAGATAGATAGATAGATAGTAATGGTAATTAACAGATAGATAGATAGATAGATAGATAGATAGATAGATAGATAGATAGATAGATAGATAGATAGATAGATAGATAGATAGATAGATAGATAGATAGATAGATAGATAGATAGATAGATAGATAGATAGATAGATAGATAGATAGATAGATAGATAGATAGATAGATAGATAGATAGATAGATAGATAGATAGTAATGGTAATTAAGTATATATTTTATATACAAGATGAATGCTAAGATTTGTAAGTTTTATTATTTACAACTTTTAAATTTCCAGTTCACCTATAGATTCACAAAATTTTTCTATTGAGAAGACAGCTAGCTATCTTTAATATTTTATTTCTACTTTATCAATAATGATTTCATGAATATCCTCCAGAAGTTATCATAAACAGAAACTGGAATAAAATATTTATAATTGCTAAGGTTGTGACAAGAACCTTAAATAAACTATACATAGTCGTATTTTTTCTAATGAATATTCTCTAGTAAAACTTATAAAGATGTCTTCTTTAGCAGTGTTTTAAATTATATCTTGAATTGCTTGCTTTTAATTAATCAGGATATTTTTTTGATATTATTATGAACTAAAAGTTTTTCTTCATTTTTTTAAAAGATTGAGAAACTCTTTTCTAAAATTGGAAAAAAATAATTTTTAGTTGTAATTACTTTTTTTTAATTTACTCACAGTAATTAAAATATATACCACTTATAATTATTTTTAACTTTATTGCATCGGAGAATCGTTTCTATAACGTTTACTTCTTAATTCTATCATTCCGTTAATATAGTAATCTGTATGAGATTATTTTCCTATTTTATTAATATATATCTTTAATCTGAATTTGGTTTGTGTATGCCCAATAACTGATTAACAAACTATAAGTATATCAAATAATCTAACTAAGTTTCTTTTTATAAAAGTATTAATTTAGAGTTAAAGAGAAACCATACATAATTCTTGCTGAAATCTCTACAAAATATTTTAAAGCATCGTAGCTATAATCTTTCAATCATTTTTCTCCTTTTAAATAAAGAAAAGGTGGAGTGGCTAAAAGATTATAGGAATTGTTTAAAAAAAATAGTGTTATATCTTATCTGGAAGCACAGACAGTAGTTTAAGCATCACATATATTAAAATATTTATTGAATTAACTAATGTACTTTATTTATATTAAATATTTGAGTATTACATCATAAAATTTTATTTTTTTTATAATTGGTTTTTAATTTTTTTTTCTTGTTGTTTTGTTTTAAATAATAATATCATGTTTAGAAATTAACCAACAGAGGACGCATCGCATCAATATTGATTTAAGGAGTAGCTACAGTACGTCACATCACATCACATCACTGGGTTTTTTTTTCCTTGTTTTTTTTTTTAAATAAAAAAAATATATATATAGTAAAATTAATATGTTTCTTCCTTACTGCCATCAGTAGATATTTAGCTGGCTATGGTCTATCTACATGAAAAAAAATCTTGATTAAAACTAAAAAAAAATCAAGTTTTATCAGGTCATATTCAAGACAATTAAATTTCGCACATATAATAACAGAAATTTAGGAAATATAATATTGCGAATCAAAGTGCACAAAATTTTATAGTGTTAATGTCTAAGTCACTAAGCAGGCACAAGTGTACTCATCTTTTCCTGCGGCCAAAGAATTTATATAGAAAATGAGTTTAGACAACGATAAATTTATTTCTTCTCTAAATTCTTGTGCTTCAAGTTGAAGTGAGTTCGTTTTTGACAGCTTTGTGATTTAAACGTTAACACTGTGGGAATTTGCATATTATTGTAGTAATACTTGAAGATTGAAAGCTCTGATTATTTATATATATAAATTAAGGATGAAGTTGGTCTTTCACAATGCTCTTAAAAATTAGCACCTAATAAGCTACAATGGCTGCATTCAGTTTCACGTATCCCTAAAAGTTTTTAAATGCCTTAATTTTATATTAAGTATTCACCTCAATAATTTAAATCCTATATTCCCCCTTCCTTTCTGTTTTAGCTATGTTTCACACGAGTTATAGTCTAAACAGGATGCACATTTAAATTATCTTTTTTTTTTTTTTCGTATGTCAAATGCATTGATCGGGAAACGAACCCGGGCCACCTGCTTGGAAGGCAATTTTTAAATTATCTTTTCCATTAAAATTGCTACTTTTTATCTATTTTTTAAAACACATATAATAAAACTTATTATAACTAATGACAACAATAATAAGAAGCAGTTTATTTCATTATAATAACTAATTGTAAGATAGGTAATGAACTCTTTATAAAAAAAGCTGTCAACTGAATCCAGCTAAATAAAAGTAATTTTATTTCTTTACTTTTGTGATTTTATGCCTATAGTTTTTAAAATTTTTATACCAATAATTTAATACTTATTGCAAATAATGCTTACAAAAGAATCAAAATCGATGTGATATATATATAACAAATACATGTGATTGACTTATAAAACTGTCTACCTGTTATCATTTAAATTAGTCACTTTTAATTTGGAAGTTGTTTAAATTTATAGTGAATATAAATTCAATCTCACAACTATTATTTTCTAAATTTAATGCCAAAGTTTTTGACCCCAGAAAAATTTGGATTCGTTTTTGTCTCATTAACAATATGAATGTTTATACTGTACGGCTTTAAACATTATTTATATACATTATAATGTGCTTGGGGAAGTAAGGGTTCCTAGTATATGTTTCAGACATACAATTATCTTTAACAAGGATATATAGAGCATTAATATTGAAATTTCTTTAGCTACACTTTTGTGGTTATACAGATTTAAAAAATTATCATTTTATTATTAATTAGTAAAATATCAATTAACTTAGATGGGATTAATAGTAAAAAGATTGTACTGATCAGGAAATGTAAAATCACTTAGTAAAAAGGATTAATGTAATAAAGTAGTATTGGATTTAATAAACACATTAATAGTCTTTTTGTGTAAAACAGAAATGGTGCTAATAAATTTGAATAGAAAATTTAAATTGAGAAGATATATTTAATTAATAACATAATTAATTGAATTATTGTAGATAGAAAGGGAAGAGAAATAACATTAAGATTTGTTATAATTAATTTCAATTTAGAAAAGAAGTGAAGTGTAAAATCAAATAGATATATAAATATTTTATGACAAGAAAATGGCAAAATGTATTTTGCATATTGTTAATGGCGAGTTTGGATATATACATAAATTATTGCTTTAATATAAATGTGTAGATAAAGTAGATCAAATGACATACTTATTAAATGTAAATAATTACCATTATAGAATAAAAATTAAAAAATTATGATTTTTGGAGTGTTTTTCTTCCTTTTGTGGAATAAAACAATAAAAGTCTAATATTGGTATATTTCTAAAATATATATTAATGCAGTAAATATTGATACAGCATTGATGAATTCAATAGTATTAGCTTTATTTTTGATACATAAAATATGCTACATGAATAAATTTTAAAAAAGTAAAATGTATATTTTGACATTTATGTAATACCAAGTTTGAATTACCAACATTAATAATTTTATAATATTATATAATTTCATTTATTTAGATTTGGAAAAGTGTTTATTAAAAATTTTGTAATTAAAAAATTAATTAATTAGTGTTAATTAATGCAAATTTAGGACTACAGCATGTCAACTAAGTGGAATTAAGACAGTTCAAATAACAGATTATGAAAAATATTTCTGACTATATTAAAAACACCATAGAGTGGCTTTTTTTTCCATGTGTCATAGCATCAGCCAGGAAGTGAACCCGCTAACCTGGGACTACTGCTTGTAAAGCAGCTGTCGCTGACCTCTCGATCACCAATGCTTGATGAATGGCTTTTATATTACTGAATGACAAGTTATTACATAGGAAGACAAATATGTATATAAAGGGCTAGAGCTTCTATTATTCTTTATGTTGTACCTGCTTTCTGAGAAATCCATGTTTAGCATTGTCTGAATAAATAAATTTAAGCAGAAAAAATTGCTTTACAGGTAGTTATTAGTGAAATAGTAATGAGCCAGACTGGATACAACAAGTTAGAAAGTCTTGTTTCTAATAACTACTATGATTACAATATTCATTGAAAATATTGTTATAAAAGATGAATTTCTAAACTGTAAACTTTATTTGAATTTAAAATCTGCACTTACATATTACCTGTTTCTGCAATACCGGAGTCATGAAATGATTAAAAGAAGTAAAAGCTTGTTGAACTAAAATAATACATTAAAGATGCATTGCTGTTTGCTATTCTATAACAGTGAATACTGCAAGCAGAATTTGTGAAAACATTCACTATTATTGAAAACATGGTATTTAATAATTCAAAATGCACTAAATATTAAGAATTGTATTAACCTTTTAACCGCTAATTATATTATTGGCCGAGTGAGGTAAAAGTCAAAACTTTTAATTGGCCAATTCACAAACTGAAGTGTGAATTAACAAAGTCAATTGTCAAAATATATTCATCTTTTAATATTATATTCACTTTAGTTTTGTTTGTAAAAAGTATATTAATAATTTGTCAGATTATGAAAGTGAACAAAAGTTTTTTCAAAAATAAATTTTGATTTATAATTTGAAAAATATTTGATAGCGGCTGAAATTAAAAGGAACGTCAATTACCAACCAAAAAGATTTGCTGACGTCATGATTTCTTCCCACTTTTATGTAGTGATAAGTATGTTGCAATAAATAAATAATTCTTGCTAAAATCTTAACTATTTTTCTAAAATAATTTTATTTTTAGCATATTTTATCAAAATAATTTATAATTCATCAAAAAATACTGTTAAAATGGTCTAAAACATTCGTTTATCATTTTCAAAATAAAACAAAAACTGATCGTAACTCTTTACTTTTTGGCAACCATTTTCTTTGTTGTCAAAATTTAAACAGCCAATAACATTTAAGAAAAGACGGTGCTTTTCTTTTGTTTGATATATATGGTCATTTTTATTGATTTTTACTTGTAAAATAATTCAAGAGAGGGCAGCATCTTACAGAACTTTTTTTAATCTTTATAATGACCTCAAAATCATAATCATAGTACAAAAAGTGATCGATTTAGAGTGACGTCAAGCCACTTCGCTTTTAAATGAATCATTCAAAAGTTTAATAAATATATCTGTTGTTTTTTTTTTCAAAAGCTTATTGAAAATGTACATTTTTAATATTTCTTTGTTAATGTGATTTTGCTAAAGGTAAAAGTTTGTTAATATTTTTTATTTATTTGCTTTTACTATTATTTATATTTGAAGTATATGGATTTTTGTCTTTCCTTAATTTATATAATGCTAGGTATTATATTTTGAAAGATAATTATTATTTTTTATTATGCATATCTAATGAGTGAGTTAGTAATTAATTATTTCACATTTTTCAAGTTTTGTGCATAAGATGATTTTTTTATTTTATTTAATCCCACTTGTAATGCATGTCCATATATATATTGGATTTGACATAATTTCATATTTGGTCTATTTGTAATTTAAAGTTATTATTCCTCATTTTAATTATAGGAGATTTAAACACAGACTTTCAAGTTCGTTTCAGCTTTCCACTCTATCTCATACAACTGATACACATTACCACACACATAAATAAAGATAAATTATCTCCAATATATGTATTTCATACTGAACCAGCACTCTTCAGTTGTCCAGATCACCATCTCCTACATACATTTGTAATAAGTGCTTGGTTTATATTAAGATAGCCAATTTTCAAACTTTAATAGATAGGCTTCAATCTACTCCATCCTCTCTTCAGCCATCCATTCCATTGAAAATCTGATGATGGAACATCCAAATCCTTTGCTGATGCCAATATTATTGTCATGCACATATTGACTTAAAGTTACTCTGACCCTCTGCATGGAATTTTGGCATTCCATCTTCAGATTTTTAATGGTATGGAAGGCTAAAAAGTTGGAATCATTTATCTTTTTCACATGTGTGTGATCATGTGTATCAGTTACATGAGACAGAGTAGATAGCAGTTGGGAGAATTTGAAAGTCTGTGTTCAAATTCACTATAATTACATTTAAATTTCAAGTATATGAATTATGTTTATATTTCAAACATCCCTTATTTTTTGCAATATCCTGCTTCATAACTTGATCATCTGAAATAATCAAAATCTTTGGGATTAAAGGTGGGTTGCTGACAAAAATAGATAGACATAATTTAAAATGTTAAAAAGAGATTAAGTAAAGTTAAACATTTTATAATACTAAGTGGTAGCTTCTTTAATTTAAACAGGTTGTTTATTTCAGGAAACAAATAAAGTAATATTTACTAAGGCTGTAATCTCAAGAATATGCATGTAAAAATGCGATAGTAGGAACCTCTACAGGTCTTAACTATAGGCAATTTTTAAACAATTCTTTCTATTATATAGTGTAATATTATTCCCAACTTTATGGATCAAAAATAAGCTCACTTGAGATGCTCTACTGATGATCAAAAAATAATAATAATAAAAATAAGATGTATGGATCATGCAGCACAATTCGATGTCAGATTTAAAATGGAGTAATACATAAAGCAGGATAAAATAGGATTGGCATGTAATAAAAAATTAGGGTTTAAATTAGGGTAGACTAGATGAGGAATATTTACAATAATGATGAATAAAATCACATTAAAAGCATATGGATGGAACACATTTTGTGAGATACATGAGTAAAAGTTAAGCAAATAGAATCAAAAAAAAAATCAATAATTCAAATTGATATAAGTGGTAACATAATCAAAAAAATGAAACAACATTTAGAATAGATCACAGAAAATACAATTCAGCAGTAGTAAATGTAGTTCTATAAAATCCACAAAAGATAGAAACTAAAATTGACAAAATTTATTTGAAATGTAAATCAAGCTTTATAAAAATCCATAAATAAGCATTTATTTTATATAGCGCTATGTTTATAATTGTAATACATTAAAGATCAGCCTTTTCAAGCTATTGTGCATGCGCTTTTTATGAGTGTTAATAATAAATGAATACTTTCATTCCCAACACAAGATATAGTATTTATGAAAGAACAAAATGAATCCACTTGTTCTTTCCAACCCAAATGCTTATATATGGGCAAATCTTAAGGACTGGAAATGAAAGGGTGAGGATAAACCACTCACTTTAAATTACTGTTTACAATATCTGAATGAATGACGTCGATGAAATTATCTGGAATTTACTAAACGTCACTCTCAAATGAAACTTAAACATATGTAAATAAGCATTTATTTTATATAGTGCTATGTTTATAATTGTAATACATTAAAGATCAGCCTTTTCAAGCTATTGTGCATGCGCTTTTTATGAGTGTTAATAATAAATGAATACTTTCATTCCCAACATGAGATATAGTATTTATGAAAGAACAAAATGAATCCACTTGTTCTTTCCAACCCAAATGCTTATATATGGGCAAATCTTAAGTACTGGAAATGAAAGCGTGAGGATAAACCACTCACTTTAAATTACTGTTTACGATATCTGAATGAATGATGTCGTCGAAATTATCTGGAATTTACTAAACGTCACTCTCAAATGAAACTTAAACATATGTAAATAAGCATTTATTTTATATAGTGCTATGTTTATAATTGTAATACATTAAAGATCAGCCTTTCAAGCTATTGTGCATGCACATTTGGGTTGGAAAGAACAAGTGGATTCATTTTTTTCTTTCATAAATACTATATCTCATGTTGGGAGTGAAAGTATTCATTTATTATTAACACTCATAAACATGCACAATAGCTTGAAAAGTTTGGTCTTTAATGTATTACAATTATAAACATAGCACTATATAAAATAAATGCTTATTTACATATGTTTAAGTTTCATTTGAGAGTGACATTTAGTAAATTCCAGATAATTTCATCGACATCATTCATTCAGATATCATAAATAGTAATTTAAAGTGAGTGATTTATCCTCATGCTTTCATTTCTAGTACTTAAGATTTGCCCATATATAAGCATTTGGGTTGGAAAGAACAAGTGGATTCATTTTGTGCTTTCATAAATACTATATCTCATGTTGGAAATTAAAGTATTCATTTATTATTAACACTTGTAAAAAGCACATGCACAATAGCTTGAAAAGGCTGATCTTTAATGTATTACAATTATAAACATAGCACTATATAAAATAAATGCTTATTTACATATGTTTAAGTTTCATTTGAGAGTGACGTTTAGTAAATTCCAGATAATTTCATCAACATCATTCATTCAGATATCGTAAACAGTAATTTAAAGTGAGTGGTTTATCCTCACACTTTCATTTCCAGTATTTAAGATTTTCCCATGTATAAGCATTTGGTTAAAAAGAACAAGTGAATTCATTTTGTTCTTTCATAAATACTATATCTCATGTTGGGAATGAAAGTATTCATTTATTATTACACTCGTAAAAAGCGCATACACCATAGCTTGAAAAGGCTGACCTTTAATGTATTAAAAACCCATAAAATATGAAAAAGTAAAACAGAAATAGTCACCTATTAGAAATGTTGACTTGTCAAAATGATCCAACAAATATAAAAACTTTTAATAAAAGGTGGCTGACAACAATAAAACATAAAAGAAAGATTGGATAACAATAAAAAATATACAAGAAATATTGCAAGTTGAAATAAAAATATTCTAAGGAAAAATAATGGATAACAATAGAAAAATGGAAGACCAATGAAAACATCACAAAAAATGTATGGCAACAACAAAAAGATAGATGGTATAAATAAAAATGTCAATATGGTCAAATGAACAAATATATCCAAGGCATAACAGACTGAAAAGATAAGGATACTAAGAAAGTTATGGGTATCATTTAATAAATAAAAAATAGGATATGAGCATAACAAGCACTAGGAAACAAGCCTATAATGTTGAAGAAGCAATGAAAAAAATTATCAGAACATCTTAGAAAAATTGAAAGACCGCATTTTAATGATTAAGAGACAGATAATATAATTGATCTAGAAAAAAATAAGAAACATTTGGAAGAAACAAAAAGATATAAGAAAACAATATTTTTACAAGAATGCAAAGAGATGGCTTGAGACAAAATAAGAAATCAAATAAAAACATAAGGACTAGACAGTATATAATGAGGTTCTAACAAGAATAAGCACAATGCAGACTGACTAAATAATAATACATCAACATAGTTACTAGTCTTACAATATGAGAGAAGAAGTAAGTACATAATCAAAAAAAATTAGGAATCAAAGAAACTAAGCTAATAAGTAATCCCTTGGATAATCAATCAATTTCTAAAAATTAGAATGTTTAAGGGAAAAGTTAAAAAAGAGATAGTCTGCCTGAAATTCTGACAAAAAGGAGGTATCTGGACAAAACATATAACCATTTGCATGGTGCTTTTCAAGGGTAGTGACTCTTCTTATTGATGGACAGAAAGTTATTAGAATGTAAATTTAAATCAGGTATTCTAGGAAAAATACAAAGTAAATGAAGCCTACATATCATTTTTTTCAAAGACAAGTTGAAGCATTGACAGTAGACTCTTTATATGAGAACAAATAATATATATGGTAAAAAATATCTAATTGTAAACATATTTGTGTAAACATCTGAAAATCTAGAAAAAAAAAAAGTGGATTTGAATTTTAACAGTGGGAAATACTATATAGAAATAAGAAGGAAATCAATTTTAGTAATATTGCTACAACATAAATGAAAATAGATAATCCCATTATAAAAAAAGAAAAAAGAAATTCAGATAATATGGAAAGAACATAAATTATAAAAAAACACTACTGGGAGTACCTGATGAAAAAAGAATATACTAACATACAGAAAGATCATTTACTATCACTAAAGGGCTAAAAGAAAAGAATAATACTAGGACATTAAACAAACAAATATCTTGGTAAGAAATTTCTTATGCCATTAACATAGAACTTTAAAAGAAATAAAACAATGTGAAGAGAACGTTGACCAAATAATCTAATTAACAATTATAGATACATATCAAAGACGTAATTTTACAAACATTAATGGATTCATATAGCCAAATCTCTATGATGTCAGTGTTCTATGATTAGATAATAAATGGAAACCAAACATATATATTTTAATCTTGAATGGTCATTAAGGTAATATTGATAAGCAGCTGAAAATCCAAATTTATGACCAAATGAATATGAATATAACTGAAGGTAAATAATATACAACTATATCCTGAATTTCTCATTATAGCAGGGTTTATTTATGATAAATTTTGAAGTCTGACTTCATGCATAAAGCCAGCTGTATTTTGGACTATGATAAGAGTTAAATATAGGTCCTATTATCAGTATCATACTATTCCATGGAAATCTGTTACTTCTAGGATAATATAAATCAAAAGATATCATTTTAAAAATATCGACTTTAGTTACAATTAAAACGCTAATTAATAAATACTGGAGCATGTACTTAATGGACACCAAAAATTTACAAGAAAAAAAATTTACATTGGTTATCTGTATTAAAATCAAGTGCTTACTTTGTCCAAACATACAAAATTAAACTGAGAGACTGCAAATCTCTCGTGCTTATTAGCCAATCAGGTGTCTTGTATTTACGATTTGATCACTATTAATAACACCTGATTGGCTAATAAGAGCGAAAGATTTGCAGTCTCTCAGTTTAATTTCATACTGTTTGCGTTTTATAAATTAAATATTATTTCCAAACATACAAAGTGGAAATAGAAAACTAGTTTAGCACCACACAATAAAACAAGATAATTATTATTGATTACAATATTCTTACATTTATATATAAGTGCTCATCTAATTCAAAGGCAAAAGAGTGTTTACAATATTTGACATTAAATTCAAGTTACTGTCAATTAAAAATGCATTCAGATAATCACAAACATACAGCATTATGCATAATGTCTATACCTACCACTTTAATAAATTGCCATTTGAAATGATAAATGGGGGGGGGCATTTGTTGACATATTTGATTAAAATCCTGCCATTATTTACAAACTGCCTGGTCAAATGTATATTAATGTTATGGTCTTTGCATCAATAGATTTGATTAAATATCTTATATGTATATACTTTTTTTAAAGATGGGTAACAAAATGCAACAAAATAATCATCAAATAGAGTATAATAAGAAGCTTTTCATACTTCCTGATATCATATAAGAGCAAAACATATTGCAGTATCTGAACATACTCAAAACTATTAAAGAATTTTCAATACTGAAGGCTAAAAACATGGGTGATTACTTTTAAGATGTTTTTATATAAAAAAAAATCAATATGGAATCTTTGTCATAGTTATATCAAAAGATGTGCCATAAATGTGGAATAAAATATATCAAAAATGAAAGGAGGTTTAATCTATTATACTGCTTTTACATATATTTAAATAAATCAATGGTCTAATATAATATAAAATATCTTCATATAACAGCAATAATATATATATATAATAATAATCATATATAAAAAAATTCTTTGCAGCAAATATTAACTTTTGCCCTTTTCAATGTGCTTCAACTAATTTACAATTACGATCTACATTGCATATATTTTTTATAAAATTAACTATAAACCATTAAAACTATACAATATATTTAAGTCATAAAAAAGAAAAAAACCTGTGTAAATGTATATTACATTACCTTCTATTCATTTATCATTAGCCAATTATCGGTCAAATTAATTGATGTTTTATATATGTTCATACAATTACTTTTGTTATAATTAGTGTAATTGGTTTCATATATCTTTCTTTATCAAGTTATTTAATATAATTTAAAGATTTTATATTTTTGACACAATCTATTTTATGTCCAGGTTTTAAATTATATATATATGGTACTTGGGTATTATTCCTGCAACCTAGGAAAGATAGGACGACTTTTTACATACGCGATATTGCGAACATTAAATAAACCCTTTCGATTTTAGTTTTTTTCTTCGTTAAAAAACGTGTTTTTGAACGGGCACAAAACGTGCTTTGAAACGTGTCAACCGAAACTATTATATAGGTGCTTTTTTTGAACATTTTGGTATTTTTTTTCTGATTCAAAAGTTTGTTTGTACATTTTAAACTTACCATTTGTTATTATTGTGAATTTGGTTTAACATTTTTAATTTCAACTGCATTATTTACTTCTGTGTTTTTTTTTCCAATTTCAACTTGGTTATTGTCCGACTTCTGCATTTTTGAATCTTTGAATTAAAAGTTTATTATTTAATTGTAATTGAATGAAGACGTTGACTTTGTTATTTGTTTATTCCAAAAATTAGATTGCCTGGCAGAATTCCATTTAGAGCATGTACTGGGCAGTCACTTGTTCCACAAATCTTTTGGAGAAATAGGAAGGACGGTGGGAGCGGGGGGGGGTATTACTGACAATCGCCATTTTGTATGTAAAAATCGTCTGCATAAATGTATATTTCATAGAATATTTTTTCTTTTTTACTTTTATAAAAATATATTTATGTTGGCTTTTTTTTTACGGACCACGTATTTTTTTTTTTTAATTGATCGAATTAAGTAAGCATCAAAAGTTAGTTTGTGTCCGTGTACAATTTGTAAAAGTACGTGTATATCTCTCATAATATTTTTTTGTTTTTGTAAAACTGTATTGAGTATTATTTCTGCAACCAAGAAAAGATAGAATGACTTATTTGTTTATTCGAAAAATTAGATTGCCTGGCAGTATTCCATTTAGAGCATGTACTGGTCAATCACTTGTTCGACAACTTTTTCGGAGAAGGAGGAAGGACGTTGGGGGGGGGGGGGTTGCTACTGACCATCACCATTTTGTATGCAAGAATCGTCTGCGTAAGTATATATTTCATAGAATATATTTACTTTTATAAAAATAAATATTTATGTTGGCTTTTTTTTTTCTCCTGCAACACGGACCACATATTTTTTTTGTTGAAATTGATCAAATTAAGTAAGTATCAAACGTTAACTTGCGTCCGTGTAGAATTCATAAATACGTGTTTATCTCATGTAATATTTTTTAGTTTTTTTTTTGTCTTTGTAAAACTGTATTGAGTATTATTTCTGCAACCAAGGAAAAATAGGATGACTTTTCACATTCGTATCAAAGCATTGCTAACTTTCTAATGTTTTTATAATGTTTGATGTTGCCAAAATAACAACATTAAAAAGTTAGCAGTGTATTGATACGAATGTGAAAAGTCCTCCTATCTTTCCTTGGTTGCAGGAAAAATACCCAAGTACCATATAATATATATATTGTAACAGATAATAATAAATAGAAAATAGAATACCATTTAATTATTAACATAATGCCTATAATCTGTCATTTGTAACAGTAAGAAAACTTTGTAACAGCATACAAATTAATGTAATGATGAAAAAGGCTGCTATTTTGTAACTGATTATAAATATATAGATGAGTGATAAAATGATAGTTGCTATAATTCAATAACTAAACACTAAACAGGATATATGATATGCTCTAGCGGTTCATCATTTGTAACTGAGTAAAATTAAGTGAGAAATGAATTTACTGTGTTAGCTAGAATACAATTTATAATTAAATAAGGATGATGCTAACATATAAATAAGGACATATGCATATCATGCTCTATTTGGGTGTCTATTTCTAATTTTATGCCCATTTGCAACTATCCTAAACATTAATTCTGTCATGCTAATAATGAAATAAATAAATTATCTCATTTTTTCATATAAAATAACAAAATGAAAATTAAAACTGTCATCATTAAAGATTTAAAATATTTAGATATTGGGGAAGTCATTTGAACAATAAAACATACTGGCCATTGTCATCAAATAAAATAATATTAAATATAGCAACTGAATAAAATTACCCACTGTGAGATCCCTGGAGTGTCTTATGCTTAACTCCCATAATAGGTTCTTTTAACCAAGAGTCCTTCTCATTCCTCTTTCCATGTATATATGACCATTCATGGTCACACGCACATGCTGGTGCTGTTTATAACAACTTATAAAAAGAATATCACATAAAGTTAATATTATGAAGTTGGAAGAGGATTAAATCACTCTTTATTCAGTTTAGCTAAGTGCATGTGTTTTCCCACGAGTGCCACTAGATTGTTCTAAATCTAGATAAATATTATCTGTGCATGGTGTACTGAGTTCAAACTCATTTGGTACATTTTTACTACACATGACTTGAATGACTAATGAAAAAAAAATGACATTCTTATATTTTACTCATGTCAATAAAATCATAAGATCCCCATATCACTAAAGACTCTTATAAATATTACTAACTCAGTTTAAGTATATTGATGAACAGATGCAAAATACTCTCCTTAATGGCTTCCACACAAGCATCGTGAAGACCATTACTGATATGGATGGCCATGAGAACTGGTTACTTAACTTAATTATTTATCACAATATAAAGATGATAATGATGATGATAATAATGATAATGATGATATGTGTAATGATAACTCATGTACAGTACTATGTTTAAACGGTGTTTTAATCAATAATATGATATCTATGATGATCAAAACTCATGAGCACAACATAATTTTAAATTTTTATTATACACCTATAATTATTAAAACTTGGTCAAATGCCAAGCATAATCCCTAAATACTTAAATGTGAATCCATATTCTAGCTTACTTAACATTTTGCGAGCGCTTGCTTGCTTAATATTTGCAAGTGCTGATGATTCTTAATATCTGTGAATGATGATGATGATCATTTAAAACAATAGAATCAAAATAAGAAAATACAACAATACTTTTAATAACAACAAGAAACCAATTAAGATATATAATTATATTTTATTAATACTATTCTTCTTTCTTTTTACTTTTTAAATCAAATTTACTAATTAGATAAATGACTTATTATCACATTGATTAAATATAGAATTAATATAAAAATTTATATATGTATAACCAAATAAATTTAATATACAAGTTTGTCATTTTGGATATTTTAAAATAGGCTAGCTTAAAATGACATTTTAAAAAAAATATTTCATTGAATGACTTAAGACTTTCCTAACTTATTATATCATAAAAATAAATTTCATATGTAACTTTTGTGTTTTATTTCACTTCCATTCAAATGTGAAGTCCTGCTTTTAATTTACCCTATTTAAACTAATCATGCATAACCTATTCTTTTGACATGTTTGTATAAGCAGTTACACATGCACACACACCTTGTGATATGTCAACATATATTTTTAAAATGTGTTCCCTTATATTAGAGATTAATACATAAATCACATATATATAAAAAATATTCTTGCAACCTTGAGCAAAAGAAAATAAAATACATTATATCAATTTAATATGCAACAAGATAGAAAAAACATTATAAATGCATATATTTATAGGTTGCTCATTATCATAATAAATGAAGAACAATAAAAAAAACATTTCAATATTACAATATGTAATAAAAAACAATAATAAAAAAATAATGAAAATTTAAGTTTAAAGATTTAAACTGTGTTTGTGTTATGTTATGTGATATTGAAAATAACTATTGATAAACAAGCCTTTAATGTTTCTGTATCGAAAGAAAAAAATGCTTTGACCAATAAATTAAAGTTTACTTTTAATAAGTAAGAATAAAAGATCTGTTAATGAAAGTTCATAGTTACCCGATTATTTTCACTTCTTATAAATGTCTCAAGTTTGAATTTTCAGACTGCTTTATCTTACGTATAGCTTCAATAAGTTGATTTGCTCCATTTAAAAAAACAGTTCTGTTAGATACCTTCTAATAAACATAAATTAATTGACTTGCTGGTTTCCACAATTTTAACATTATTTATTGTTGATACTTTTGATAATGCTGAATTCATTGACTGGTTTGCTTCTACCATTTCAAAAAAAACAGTTATTACAAATACTTTTAGATAAGTATGAACTGGCAGATTTGCTTGTCTCTACCATTTTAAAAAAAAATCTATGAGGAAAACTTTAACAAAAATTTGATTGATAGCTTAATCAAACTTGGCTATATATGGTTTTTTTATTCATCTTTTCTTTCTTCTTTTCCCCTCTCCCTCCATTCAAAGGCATTGAACTCATAATAGGCCAGGAGCCAGAAAAGAAGTATTTCAAATAGCTTGTGTGGTTGGCTTTAAACTCGATCATTCTGTTGGTTATAAAGGACTTTTGGTATAAGTCCACGGATAGGTCAGTGAGTTAATCCATAGATGTCAGATTTCAAGAAGCAGAAGAAGTGGCTTTAGCAATGCAAATTCATTGTATGATACATAGCAAAATATATTAATATCATTTTATAGAACTGTAAATAACTTCTTTCAAGAAATTCAATTTTTTTCCTTTCTTAATATTGCTGGGAATTACTTATATATATGCACATCTTCATCTCTACTGACTTTAAAACAAGAGTCATTTTTCTCTTTCGTCAATTTTTAAAGAGTGAAAAAAAATCAATCGCTCACTCTTTTTTGAAAAAATATGTAAACTGTCCATTGCCCTTGGTGTTCACGAACTCAATCACTACATCTCTGTCTAATAATAATGCTCAAAGAAAACTGATCATTACATCTCTTCCTAATAACATTAAAAAAAACTGATAGCTGCATCTCTTTTTTATAACATTGAAAAAACTGACTCTCTAAATATTGTTTCATTCATTTATATTGTGAATCTTTGATCAAAAAAAAGGACCACCTGGCAATCTTATCTTGAGATAAAGATCAAAGCTTCATAAGTTTGACGGTCTGTCGCAATTAATAAAAACTTAGGATTAATTTTTACTTTTATTACATCCAAGCATCACTTCCTTCTCTAGATATCTACAATCTAGATAATACAAAAACAACAAAGCCTGCAATCTTAGTCATTAAAAGATTTGTGTAAAAATGTTTTATGTTTAAAATATTCATACTCACATGTGTACATTTTCACATCCTAATCTACTAATCTTGATCGCTTTATTTTACACTTTCTTTCTGATCTGCTTTACTTAACAAGAATATGGCTAAATAATTTCAACACATTGTTTAATAAAATATAATAAATCCCCATATTAAATATTGTTTCCTATTACCCTCTCTCTTTACAACTGCTTATTTATTAACTATTTATAAACTATATAATAATAAATACACACATAAATCTATATATATAAAAGAATTTTTTTTTAATTGAAGAATCTATATATGTGTGAAATGAGTCATATATCTACAATATATATATATATATATAAGGCAGATCTATCATATCTTCTATTAATAGCATTATTATATTCTTTTGCTCTTTCATCTAATTGTTTCTCTATATGTCTATAATAAATCATACAGCAACTTCAACAAGTAATTTTATATACAATTCCCTTTTTATATTTAATATCATCTCTTATTTTATAATTACCTATTTGTCAATATTTTTACCATTTGACCATCCTACATTAATGCTTTTATCTATATAATTTTTATTTTTTAGTAATGTATGATAAATTTCAGGAAATATGAAAGTTTTCTCCACTTTTTATTCTTAGATCTGCTATTATTATTTACATATATTTGAATTAGGTGGTTTATAATTAAAAATATATTTTCAATACTCTTAGGATTATATCCATAATTAATATATAATTCATTAAATTGTTCATATTTCTATCTATGATATATCTATCATTTTTATGTTTAAAATTTTTAATAACTGCCATTTTTTGTAGCCATTCCTGTTGTCAATCTTCTTTAATAAAATGTTTTATTATAATATTGTTATGATCATCTATTTTAATCTCTATATCTAAATACTTTATTTTAACATCAAATTCCATTTTTGTTAATTTTATTTTGTATATATTATTATTAAATTCTTTATAAATATTATTTATAGCTCTTTTGTTACCAATTTTTAAAGTATCATCAACACATCTAAAATAATGTGTGATTTCTTTATTTATTTATTTTTTTTAACTATTTTCATTTCCACTAAATATACTATACTAAAATGTCCGAAAAAAATTAGACAGTACTGGCTTCAATTTAGGATTAACACTATTCTAAATCCAGGAGGATGACCAATGTGGTATCTCTCTTTTATACCTGGACTCCTAAAAAATCCTGAATTAAACTATACCATAACAGAAGTAATTTTTAAATTACAGTTATCTGACCACCAACAGATTTGTTGTCTAACTATTCATTTATACAACTCTGTATTTGAAAGTGTCTAAACATGTAATTACTAAATCTGATAAGATGCATTCCATTAGGGCTCATTCCCAAGCATTTGCACATGGAAAATGTAGGTCATGGGTTCAAATCTGAGTCAGTAAAGGTAGATTTACAACAGTTTCTGAGACAATAAAAATAAGATAGCAGATATGAAAAATAATTACACAACATGAAAACTTTTTGAAATAATAAATTAGTATTAATATTGTCATGATAGGAATTAATAAAACACAAAAATTGAATAGATGAATATGCTAAAAAATTTCATTAACTAAACTGGATTTAAATACACCCTTGAGTATTTAGCTTAAAACATTTGTTGTATTTTGATGATAGCTTATCTAAGGCTTTCCATTCTACTACAATAAATTGTTAGGAAAGATATGGGGAAATAAAAACAAAGTTAGGAAAAAATAGCGACTTCCACAATTTAAGAGTCTCTCAAAAATTTTTTACAGGCAAACGAAAATGAAAAATATTACACATAATAATTTAATTTAATAACTATAATAATCAATACGCATGTGAATAGATAAAAATATTTCTAAAATCAAACCAAATTATGAATATTGTATTAAGAGCATTGGTAAGTGTGTATATTCTGTTGTAAATAATGTACTTTATGTCTAAGCCAATATCAGAACTAAATTTTGAACTTTGAACGAATTGGTATTTTTAATTATTCTGAAAAAAATATTATTTTAGTGTTTGTAACTGAATCATAGAAAAAATATAAAAGGCATGGCCTACCAGCTCAGAAAATTGTCTTTGACTTATGATTTCAAATTGTTTTTTAAAAATATTCATGAGAGATTACTTTATTTATTTAATGAGAAATCACAACAAAAGGATCAGTCTCATAAACCTAATTATAACTTTTTAGTCTGCTATCTTCCAAGTATATATAGCAGAATCCACCGAAATTCAGATTTTTTTAAGAGGTTTAAAATTTAAAATACCAGGAACACAATCTTGTAAATGACGCAAGTCTTATAAATAGTGTTCATAATAAACATCAATAGTTACCAAAACCAATTAAAAATGGTCCTTTCAATTATGATAAAAATCTATTATAAGAGCAATCTAATAACTGAAACATAGGCTTCTTATATACCTGTGTCTATATATGTAATATAGGGTATATGAGCACAGACTTTCAGATGACTCATCACTCTCCACTCTATCTAATAACACTGATACACTCAAACACATATATGCTGAAAAGATAAATAATCACCAATATACGTATTTCATGCTAAACCAGCAATCATCAGTTGCTCCCGCACATATATACTATAAGTGCTCAGATATATATTAAGATAGACAATCTTCATATTTTAATGGACAGGCTCCAATCTACTACACACTCCAACTCTTCAACTGTCCATCCAATTGAAAATCTGAAGATGGAATGCTCGAAGGTCACCCTGAGGCTGAGATTCTTGTCACACCCATATTGATCTAAGGTCAATCTGAACCCCATATGTACAGGACATAATCCATAAATCATAAATTTTCTTATATGGCCTACTTATATATATAATATTTAAATACAAGTATATTGTCTATACTGAAATTAATGTAATTAGAAGAGATTTGAACTCAAACTTTCAAACTCCCTACATCTAACCACTTCATCTTATATAACCAATACACATGATCACATAATGTGAAAAAGATTAATGTTCTCCAATATATGTACTTCATGCTGAACCAGCACTCATCAGTTGATCTAGATCATTATCTCCCACACACATATAATCAGCATTCAGTTCATATTAAGATGTTTGAAGAATTGGAGGGTGGAAAAAATTGAAGCCTATATATTAAAGTTTGAGAATTTGCTATCTTAATATAAACTAAGCACTGATTATATATGTGTGGGAGATAATGATCTGGACCAACTGATGAGTGCTGGTTCAGCACAAAATACATGTATTGGAGAGATCATTCCTTTTTTTCACATGTATGTGATCATGTGTATTGGTTATAAGATAATGTGGTTAGATGTTGGGAGTTTGAAAGTCTGAGTTCAAATTTCTTCTAAATATATATATTTACTGTTTTTATATGTTGAAAGTGAATAGGTTTTATTGAAGCCATCTTCATTAAAAAAAATAAGTAGAGGCCTAGATGTGACAGTGATTAACTCATAAAGCACTGCTACAAGCAATCACAATCCATAAAAAAGATAAGAAACTGTCATCAAACAAGTTAGTTGAAATATTATGTACCACCAAAGTAATCTTTGTTGAGAAGAAATTAAGAATCATGAACATACCCAATAATTTTACCTCCAAATAGTTAAAAATAATAATAAAGTAATTACTTAAAATTTGTATATGCAGTCAAATAAGTAAATAGTTAAACTACAAGATTAGTCAGTCTGACAATGTGATTATACTTTGTAGTTTGTGCAACAGATATATGCAGAGGTAATTCGGAACCGGAAAAAATTCTTACCAAAAGCTATATTCTGATTAATAAAAGCCTACAAATGACTAACCTATTGTGAAAAGGCAAGCTACAAAAAAAAATGGAAATGGTATAAATAGAATCACTGATTGTCAGGGAAAGAGGCAAGCAACAATAAAGCTGGAAATTTCATGATAAACTGGCATATCTTAGTAACTAAAGAAAGAAAGAAAGAAAGAAAGAAAGAAAGAAAGAAAGAAAGAAAGAAAGAAAGAAAGAAAGAAAGAAAGAAAGAAAGAAAGAAAGAAAGAAAGAAAGAAAGAAAGAAAGAAAGAACAAATATGTAGGGTGTTCTATTGATTTTCATCTTTGATTAAAGAATAAGCTTATGTATACTATAAAGCTACCGCTAATGATTTCATATATAACTTTGTTTTAAGAATAAATTTATAATTGGCCGTACATCATATAACTGATGTCGAGATGTCAAACGAACTATAACTGTTGTTTATGAAGTGTTTATTTGCAAATAAAGTTATTTACATATACTAGCCCAGAAGCTAACAGATTTGTACAGATATCATATAAAGATTTTATTCAGTTTGTTTTTAATTTTATTTTTGGCCTTATTCACAAAATCACAAATTAGTTTAATAAATCTCTTAATCATTTGATTTTTTTTTTCTAAGATAATTTATCATTTCTTTAATAAATGACAGATTCTAAAATCATTTTAAAATGTAGACTTATCAGGATTTATCTGTATTGATAGTCAACTTCTTTCTTTCTTCGTTTACTCTTAATTATAAATAAAAAATAAAATTGAATAAAACATTTTAACACGCTTCACAAATCAGATTTGTAAAGACATGGGGGGAGGGGGTAACAGGAATTTTAAAAAACGGAATTTAATGTCATATACGCATTAAAGTTTATTTATCATCTTTAAAGTGTTTCTAAGAGAAAAATTAGCATGTGTTCATTTATGTAATTTCCCGGAAACAAATACTAGATAACAAAACAAAAAAATCTTTCTAAGATATCGTCAGAGTTTGGAAATAAAAAAGAAATATAAACAAAATTTTAAAAAGAGGAAAATATTATAATTTAATTTAAATGAATATCAAAGATTTAGAAATAATTGTAAATGCTTCGTGGTTAATTATTAGCGCATCCTTCAGACCTGCTCACAACTTGTGTTCAATTCTAGCCTGGGTTAAACGTGAAAACATTTTTAGATCATATGCAGAATTAGAATTTTCTTCAGATATATAGGATTAATCAATAAATGGATTTTATCTAGAGAGTGCAGATCTCGGATTAACCTGGACTGGTAAAATAAGTGTAGATAAATTCATTTTTAAAACTTGTATATATATTAAAAATATAATAAATCTTTTTTACTTAAAACAAATAGTAAACTTATGCAATATTATATTAAGTACAATGTGTATTTTTTATATTTCTTGATAAACTTTTTTAACAGGATCTTAAATATTTTATAAATTTATATTTTGATTAATAATGCTCAGAATTATTTTCCGGAGCAAAGCGATAAGGGGTTAGCGGGTTCGTTTCCCGGCTGATGCTATGACACATGAAAATATATATATATTCTCATCCCTCACAGGAATACTTTTCCTACAATGGCAAAGGCATATATTATATTGTAATCTATTTTGTTTTCATTTTTATAATTATTTCTTTATCTTTAATTTAGTATTCTACTCCAGAAAATGATTTTGAAAATAATTTAACCAAAAAATACATTTATAAAATAATTTAAGATATGAAAAGAATGTATGTATATACTTCAACAAAAAATCAATAAATTAAAAATTAACTGTGATAAAACACAGTTGCTGAAGCTTTAAACATAAAATTATAACAATAAAGCTGAGCGCTTTCGGGGGACTTAAGCCTCCATAATCATAGCTCAATATAAAACAAATACAAAATATAAACACTTATTCACAAGCAAAATGCGAATCTCAAATAAGATGTAAACTAAATCTAAATAAATAAATAAAATACAATATAAATAAATAAATATTATAACGTCCATATTTTAGAAATATTAAAACAAGAATCCTTTCTATTAATAGCATTAGGATTACCAGCTATAAAACAAGCTTCTTTAACCTTACGCTTTACGTCTTACACACTAATTTTGCCTCTACTGGTTGACATAAGTGTCCAGCCTTATTTTCATGTTCCACAAACATTGAATTACCCAAAAATTTAGTTTTAGTAAGATGATATAAATATTTATGCTGTGAAACTCTATTTAAAATATTGGTTTTAGTTTCACCATAATAAATAGAACCACAATCTTTATGAGGACAAGAAACACTATAAACCACATGCTGAGTTAAGTTAGATTCAATTTTAAATTTTGAATTGTTAATCAATCTATTCGTATTTGGAGGTGAATGAAAAATTATTTGAAAATCTGGAGATAACTTATTAATTAATTGTTTTGCAATAGAATGAATAAATGGTAAAACTATACGGTTTTTCAATCTTGTCAGGTTTAAACTGCAAATTATGTAAAAATTTTACAACTCTATTGTTAATAATTGAACGTTTATGTCCAAGTTTGACTAAATAAAACAAATAAGATTTTCTTTCCTATGTGCCTCAAATTTGCAAAGATGATGGTTTCTATATAAAAATGAATTCAAAGATGCCAACTTGTGCACTTGGGGAGAGTATGAATGCGGATGAATTAAACCCCTAACTTCAATAGGTTTCACAAACATACGGTAGTTCAAATGATCCTCCGTTCTATGCACAATAATATCTAAATATTTCACTTTCTGTAATGCATCTTCCCAATTTATCGTAAGATTTAAACTGGTAGCCTCATGAATACTACTTTGAATCTCCAAAATGATATTTTCAGGAGCCACAATAAATATATCATCTACATATCTAGTGTAGATAATATCTGGTACAGAGTTAATAAATGTAGGAATAATACTACGCTCAAAATGGTCTAAAACTATACTAGAAAGAATTCCACTAAGAGGAAGTCCCATAGTCCAACCATTCATCATTTGAAAACAAGAATCTTTAAATGTAGCCACTAAATTTTCATCCATCCAAGTCAAAAATCCAAGAATAAAGTCAATTTTATTAGATGGAAAGACTTTATCAAGTAAAGATACGCATTTTGCTTGTGAATAAGTGTTTATATTTTGTATTTGTTTTGTATTGAGCTATGATTATGGAGGCTTAAGTCCCCGAAAGCGCTCAGCTTTATTGTTATAATTTTATATTTAAAGCTTCAGCAACTGTGTTTTATCACAGTTAATTTTTAATTTAAGATATGATTTTTAAAAAAATCAGTGACATTTTTAAATTTACTGAATATGCTTTTTCCAAATGTTTATTACCGATTTCAAGTAAAATTCTTTATATTTTTAATATGGGAAATATATACAAGGGATATATTTTAAGAGTAATTAGAAAGACATATATATATATATATCAAAGGTACCTAATTTTACATTAGAATCATATTAACAAAGTACACAATAACTTAATATGTACATTTTTCCAGCTGTTCTATTTAGGTTACATAGATTAAATTAGAAATAAATGACAAAATGTAAGAGTTTAAACAGACAGTAATTCAAAGCAATGAAAATGTAGAAACAAATCTACACAAGCTGAGATGTTATTACAACTCTTATCAAAACATTTGTCTGAATGTTTTTAATGATAGTATATTATGAGATGTGATATGTTGGACTATTTTCATCATTTATGAGTGAACATTCACTCATAAATGATGGAAATAGTCCAACATATCACATCTTATCAAAACACTTTCTGTTTATGTTTATAAAGCAAAATTAACTACTAATTTTTTTAATAACCTTGTAAAACTTCCATAGTTCATTACATAAAAATTCAGACACATAACATGCTACATTAAAATATACTGAAATTTAATGTATTGATTTATCCTGCTGTGTCACCTACATTCAAAGTTTAAACTACAGGTAGAAATAAAATGAAACCAATACTAATTTTTTTTTAAATATTAACTTAAAAAAATATAAGCGACAAGGGTAAATTTAAATAAGCCAAGTTATTAGTAAAGCTCTTATTAATAGACTTTCTATTTACATTTATAAAAAAACTTCCCCTTGAATTCTTAAAATCCTATAAATGTCAACTGATGTTACTCATAATGCTTAATTTTAACAAAATAAACAGTTCCATTACTACTGTAAAACAAAACTTAATTTAATATGAATTACCAGAAACTTGTCCCTATATTTGTTTTTAAAGGATTTTTTTTTAAATTCACTTTTTCCTTCTAATGAAGAATTTCATCTTGTTTTAAAAAAAAAAAAAATTTTAAATATAATACCTAAATTAAATATGATATAGTTATAGTTGTTGCTCTGTATTAAGCAACAAATAAAATAAAATTTTAATTACTATAATAGAAAATCTCCAAATCTGTATCTTTAGAAGAGTTTATGATACCCCACATAACATTCATTAATTTATTGTATTTAAACAAATTCATTTTTTTTTGGTAACTAATTCATAGGAAATACTAAAATCTGAATCTTTTGAAAATGATTAAAATTATGAGTAATTCTTCCTGAATAAATAAACAAAATCTTAAAATACTGAATGCGTGAACTAATAAAGAAAAAGCTAAAATAGGAAATCCTAAAGATATAATTATTATCAATCCTAATTGAGTTAATGCTGTTAAAGTAATAATTTTCTTAATATCAAACTCATAATTTTGTCAGCCCTTGCTATAATTGGAATAAGAATATAGGGTCAATTTGTATTAGAAAGTTTGTTAAAAGTATAGCTTTTATCAAGCAACTTTTTATTTACACCTACAAAGCAGAATTAATTACTAATCCAGCTGTATAGCTGGGTAAATTTATATGGTAAGTTGTCTTGTTTATTAATATGATTTTAGTGCAGAATTAGACATTAGTAAAGTTTTTATAAACCAATCTTTAATTTTAATATGGAATAAACCATAACAATGGCTAAAAGTACATCATCATCATCATCATCATCATCATCATCATCATCATCATCATAATAATAATAATAATAATAATAATAATAATTAAAATTTAGCTAGAAAAAAATATAAAGTTAATTTATCATTTTATAATTGCAACTTCTTACAATTTATAAACTATATAAATGTGTGAAAAGTGAGTTATAATCACACTGAAATGAACTATATTTGTCATTAATCCATTTTTACAGGATTACTATTATGATTTTAATAGAGAATTTTTTAATCAGATTCATATTATTATAAAATCAATAAAATATCACATAATCTCATCCTACATACTACCGTTCCATAGAATGGCTTTTTTCTCATTATAATTAGACCATCTAGTACAACCTTTAATAATCAATAGATTCCAGAAGAATAGGAATTTAACAAGCATTACATCTAGCATCTATTGATTATTAAAGTTCATACTAGGTGGCATATCTATAGTAGGACAAAAAGAATTTTTTATTGAAATTCAATATTATATTATAAAAAATATACAGAGCAGTACTTTTTAAGAGGATTCAATTGCATATTATAGTACTAATCAAAATATTTTCAGATTTATTTATGGAGTCTCTTTCTTAAAAATTTTTAAGAAAAAATATTTTATCTGTAAAAGCATTTGAATACAATTTCTACAGTCATTATTTTTTTAAAATCTGTCCATTAAGCAATATAATATTGCTCAATATAATTTTCTGAATTATATAAATGACCGATCTCAGCCCTTGGATGGTTTACCTGCGGTTCATGAAGAAGCTCAGGAGCAGAGACCGACTTCTCGCTCCGGAAAGACTGCACGGAGAAACCTGATCATAACACAATCTTCTGGGTGACGAATAATAAACTCAGAGACTTCCTACTCCAATTCATGTTCTTAATGTGTGTATAAATTGAATGTAATTTCAACAAATTTCATGAATAAATCCTTTTTTTTTTCTTAATAAAAAAAAATAATCGTAAAAAAAATATCTGGAAAATTTAAAACTTGAGACAATATTATCTTCTCTTCAAAAACGCAGGACAAAGAATAAATTAAAATGTAATAATGTATAATTTATCTTCATACAAATGAATGAGATTTACAAAGACGTAAGATAGAAAACATATTTTTTGTGAAAGTATGTACAACCATAACTTCATTAAAACTGGACACTGATTAAAGAATATGATGCAGTATCAATCTAACACTTTGCTCATTATAATTATTGTGTAGAGACTCTTAAACGTCAATAATTTCCTAGTTGAAAGATATTCTCAAATCTATTACTAAGTAATAATTTGATTTTTTTTAAAAAACAGAAAACAATTTGTTTAATATTTACTTATATATTTAAATATATAATTCTGTGCATGTGGGATAACTTTGTCGAAAGATTATAGAAATTTGATACAATATAAGTTACATTACTGGAGGAAAAAGTCTGTTTATTTATTGTAAGTTGATATATTTATTTTTTTTATATTTATTTTATTTAAAACAAATGATATTATAATTATGTACAGTTTTGCAGCAGTTTTAGAGACAATGTTAAAAAAATGTGACAAATTTGTAAATGAAAATATGAATTTAAAATGAAATGTGTCAAAAACTATTCAATAAGTAAACTGAAGAAATTTGGTTAAAATAATACTTAAAACTATAAGATGAATAAATAAAAACAAAAAAGAGTTTTAATTTAAATATCTTGCATTAAAATCAAGTACTAAAAGTAATATAATAATTTGCACTCATTTGGTTGTTCATGGAAATATCATATCGACTGCATATTCTTCTCAATGTTCTTGGTATTTTTTTAAGTAAAAGTGTATTTATTTTTTAAAATTATATGCCTAGTATATAAAAGGTGAAACAGATTTTAATAACATATAGCAGGTTAAACACTTTTCCAATCACTGTTTATCCATTAGATATGATCATAAAAGGATTGTATATATGGTTGGTCTTTCTTCTTCTGCACTCTAGCTATCTGACTTAGACACTGATGATTCTACATTTTGTCATGGCTTAGTAGATTCTGCATGATTTTACACTATATATATATATATATATATATATATATATATATATATATATATATATAAGTCACAATTCAATGGGTTTTAATATTTTCATTTTATATACTATACATGATCCATGTTAAGGAGCAAAAGTCTTGTATTTTCATTACAGTTGCTAATTAACAGGTATTGAAATTTGAGCACTTTTCCATCCAATGTAACTAATAATAGCTATATACTCATTTATTGATTTGTGTTGGATGGCTATTTAGTCAACTGTGGGCATGGTATTTAAAAAACCAACTAGTCTGTTATAAAAAATGGAGAGGGAGATCAGACATGCTACTAATCCACTATTAGAAACATATATATATATATATATATATATGATAGATGGCAACGTAAAAGAATATTACCATCTTTTCAACTAACATTTACAACTTCATACTTATTTAATTAGATTATACTCATTTGTGTTAAGCACTGGGGTCAATTTTAAGCAAATTATTATATAAAACTTGACAGTCCTTGTTTATTATTATGTTGTTATTATGTAATTAATAAATATAATTTACTAAAACTTAAATGCTGAAAATTGGCTTTATTGACTTTAAAAGCAATTGAATCTCAATAGGTCTCATCCATAGATAATATTAAAACAAATCATATCAATAAGGTCTTTATATTTAAAAAAAGGATTTGATAGGATGATCTTTCTTTTCATTCATTCACTTTCTTCTCTCTTCGGTATGCATCACTTTATTATGAAGACAGTTTCTGTCTATTAGTGTGTGGATGTGTTTCATAGTTAATATTCATGATTATTTTAAAAATCCAAAGAACTATACAATTGATATTACTGTAAATTATACCATGCATGGATTGTTGCTTTAGACAAGTGGAGATTCTTGAACTCAAAATCAAGAATCCAGAGCCCAGGTCTGTCATTTTGAGTGTTTAATTTCTTCTGAGCTACTGAGCAATAAAACATTGGACTAGTTAAATAGTTATTATTATTATTATTATTATTATTATTATTATTATTATTATTATTATTATTATTATTATTATTATTATTATTATTATTATTATTATTATTTACATTCATATCGGCCTTTCAAACCAATTGTGCAAACGCTTTGCGAGTGTTAAATAATAAATGAATGCCTTCTGATCAATACAAGATATAGAATTTATGCAGGAATAAAAAGAATCCTCTTATTCCTACGACTCAAATATTTATATATGAGCAAATCTGAAGTAATGTAAATTACAATTATATGCAGACGCTATAAAAATAAATGCTTATTTATATATTATTATTATTATTATTATTATTATTATTATTATTATTATTATTATTATTATTATTATTATTATTATTATTATTATTATTATTATTATTATTATTATTATTATTATTATTATTATTATTATTATTATTATGTTTCAAAAAAGGAAGTATATTAATCAAAGAAATACAGAGTTTTTTACATTGATTTTACATTGATTTTTTACAGTGATTTTTCCATTGGTTTTATATACAAGCATTTTTATAGCCTTCAGTTACATGTCTTCAATAAAAAGTTATCTAATTTTTACATAAAAAATTATTTATTGTAGAGAGAGGAAAAAATTGTTTTTTATTTCCGTATTTATTGTTATTGAATTTTCAGTGTTCTTGAATTTTTGGTGCTTATAGCATTGATTGTTGTTTGATAAGAGACCATATAGCTGCATAAATATGGGGATTTGCTTTTGTCTTGTCTCTATTCCATATTTGGTTTAGTTTGTTGTAGAAGGTGGATGGATGCCTTCTGGGGTTGTTGTCCATTAGATAGGTACACCTGGTACAACAAAAAGCATATAATACAAAGATTTCTGCCCTAATTCTGGGTATTGATCTGCCTTGAAAAACCTTAATTATTTGACAAATAGTCATGTTTTGCTGGTGGTATATTGCACTCATCATTGTTCTTACATTGTGTAATGCAGTATATTGATACAATAGGTGTTGTAGGGTCTCTTCAGCCTTGTGGCATAGTCCACAAAAATGGTCTATTGAAACATACATCCTCTTATGGTGTAAGAAGTATGTTGTTGGCATTGCGATGAGATTTACTTTTAGAATGAAATCAAAAAATTTGGGTTCTAGTGACCACTTTTTGTTTTCATGTAGTAATTTTCTGTTGTTTATTCTGAGTATTGTGTTATCGTCATTTAGGTCTCTTTACTGTTGAATTTGTTCGTGAATGTTCCAATATGAATATTTGTGTGTATATTGCTCTGTTCTATTAAAAGTTGTTTTATATTCATGGATGATTGATGATATATATAGACCTGTTGGGGGTGGTTTGTCAGTTGGAGTAATTTGAATTAAGCATTTAAGTTTTAGAAATTGATTCATAATGAAAATTACTAGATTACTTAATTTTTGTGTATAAAAAATGTCAATATTGTGCAAACCTAGACCATTTTTAATAAGGGGTTGATTTAGTCTTTTTGTTGATATTGCAACCACTTTTCTTGACCATAGAAGTTGGTTACAGATGGTTTTAATCTTTGCTTTGAAAGCTTTTGAGAATTTTATTATTGGTAAATAATATGTTATTTTTGTCATTATAAGTTGATTTATTAGCTGGACCTTAGAATATATAGAGAGAGATGTTTTTGATAGGGAGGTGACAATGCATTGTGCTTCTGCTTTTAATCTATTTTGTATTAAATACCTCATTCCGGTTATTCCCAAATGAAACGGGAATCCTAAAAATCGCGTTGGTTTTGCTTTGTAAATGGACGTGCATAGTTTTCCGGTAAACATAGACCAAGCAGTAGTCTTTTCTGGATTAAACTTCAATTTGCATTGTTGCATATATTCTTTAAGAATTTCTTGTAATTGTGGTAATTGTTTTTTTGAATTGAGAAAAACAGTGATGTCGTCCATATAAGCCAAGCAAGCTATATATTGTGTAGTGCCGGGTACTTGCATGCCGGTAAATGTTTTTGGGATTTTTTCTATTAAAGGGTTAATATATAGAATAAATAACAGTGAACTGAGAGGAGAGGCTTGGGATATGGATTGGGTGGGAACAAATAATGGAGAATTTTTTCCATTTAATATTATGTGTATTTCTCTGTTGAGAAGTAGATTTGCAATGATGTACAGATGTGTCTTGGAGATAGATGTATTTCCAAGCATGTTTTAGCAATATGGAAATGTCTACTCCATCAAAAGCTCCCTCGATATCTAGTTGAATTGCTATTGGACTATTTTTTTTTCTGTCTTGTTGAATCCAGGATTGCTTTAAATAATGCTGCCGCTTGAATTGTGGAGGAGTTCCTTTTGGCAAATTAAACTTCTGATATCAGTGGCATTATATGTGGTTCTATTGTTTCTTTTATTATTTTTTCAAGAATTTTTATTGGCAAAGATTCCATGGAAATTGGTCTGAGTTCTGTGAGGGATGGGGTAGTTTTAGCTTTTTTGTTGAATGGCACTATTGCAATGGGATGAACTCCCTCCACATCCTGAATTTCTTGAGATAGATGGTTTGCTAGGTTGCATAGATATTGTGCTGTGTATTTACTTAGGTGTTATAGTATGAATAATGGTATTCCAGGACTTCCTGGATGGCATGCATTTGGTATTGTATTTAGTTTTCTCAGAAAGTCATGTGTTATGAAAGGTTTTTGTGTTTCTGCTTGTCCAAATAGCTTGGAGTGTAATTTAAGTGGTGTTTTAGATTGGAGTTTGGTTTTAAAATGCTCAAAAATAGGAAGGATCATATTGTGTCCTGTATATGTGCCATCTTTTGTTTCTATTGCCATTGGAACTTTGATGATTGGTGAGTTTCCCAGTGCCCATTTAATGTAATCTCTGGTCCATGTATGTGGTTGGGTTGTACATATTTTTGCTTTTTTTGATTCTCAAATATTTTTTTAGTGTTTCACATGTTTTGTTGTATGTACTTGTTAGTCCATGTATATACTGCTGTGTTTTATGTCATGGCATAATCATGGTTATTCGTTTATGAATTTCATTTGCAAGTGTCAACAATTTGGATGGTGGTGGTTGATTTTTTGTCACATGTGAGATATTGAATGATAGAATGTTTATGTATGCCAGATATTGTTGTATGGGGTTATTATTATTATTATTATTATTATTATTATTATTATTATTATTATTATTATTATTATTATTATTATTATTATTATAATAATAATAATAATAATAATAATAATAATAATAAAAAAAAAAAAAAAAAAAAAAAATAAAATAAAAAATAATAAAAAAAAAAAAAAAAAATAATAATAATAATATTATTATTATTATTATTATTATTAATAATAATAATAATAATAATAATTATCATTATTATTATTATTATTATTATTATTATTATTAATAATAATAATAATAATAATAATAATAATAATAATAATATATGTTTCCAACTTGATAACAAATCCTGATGATCATATAATTGCAGTTCACCAGAATGACATTTTTCGCTGGATTTTTTTTTTTTTTTCAAAATGTTCAATGACACATTCATTGTTGCAATTATAGCATCCAGCCTTCAATTATTGTTCACACTTTTCTCTTTATCATTAATTTTTCCAGAATTTAATCCTTTTTTACGATATGATTGAAGTAAGTAATTTAAATTGGTCACTTATGCTCCAGATGAGAGTTGAAACTTAACCAGATCAAATATTCATTTGATCTTTTTACTTACTGTCCACAGTACTTTCAAGTTTTCTTTACTACTACAGATTGAAAACATCAATACTTTTATATATTTTTCTATACCAATAATGAGTCATATGACATTATATAGCTTGAACAATTCCAATTTTTATTAGTAAAAGCAATCTTTGTGTAGTCAAAAATCTTTTTCAGATTTTTCAGCACAATTTGATCCAAGGTTAGTCAACAATATATTTTGTTATTGTTGGAATCTTAGTTATTGATGAATAATACAATGAAATAAAACTTTTAATAACTTCTAGATCTTTGTTTTCAAATCAAAAGCAATTGCTTGATATTTAAAATAGCCATAATCTATCCCATCGTTTTCTTTCTTTTTTAAATTTTCCTAATGAGTGTTTTAAGTTCTTATAAGAGTGATGGTATCGTTATATTCAAACCATCCTGAATTTGCACTTGACTCAGTTCAATATGATTGTTTCTTATTAAACCTTCAGAATACAAGATGGTCAGTGGGATCATATCACACGATCATCATTTCTTATGCTTTCATTGATAAAAGCCACAAGCTGAAAACTAATCTGAGGATATTGGATGAGTAGGCACTATGGATTTTATGCACATAATTTTTCTGCATCCATTGATTACTTTGGCTTGAATGAGTTGCGCTACTGTTTCGAGAGTTTTGCCTCTGTGATCAATAGAATATGAGTCTGAAAACTTGCCCAGCTATTTTACCAGTATAAAAATAGATTGATTTATTGTAAGCTATTTTACTTGTAATTTCTTTAAGTGATATTTTATAATTTAGCTTATCCAGCTAACTCATAGGTTTTGTTGTAATAAATAAAATACATGCAGACAGATTTCTGTTTTTCCGGTGGCAATACTAATCTATATAAACTATGCTACAATAATTTTATCATCCTCTTACTACATCTAAAATGAAAGCTACACACTGCAAAATATATTTCCCCCATTATATTAGGTTTATTTATTGACTTTATTCAGTTTCTTTCCCAATGCTGTGGCCTTTATCATTGTCACTTATCTTAATGCATTTCTGAGGTGCAACTTTTATTATTGATGATCATTTATGTAGAAAACTTCATTAACAGTATTTTGGTTTATACATTTAATGATATGGATTTTCTCTAGCTTATGTATATTGTTATTTAACTTCGTTATTTTAGTTGAAATCTTTTATTACAAATTTTCGCAAATCTAATTGTAGATGTTTTTGTTTATGATTTCCTTGAAATGACTTTTTTTAAATCTTTAAATACTTTTTTAGACATTTAAGACATGTTTATTTCTTTTAAATTTTGGCTTCTTTTTTTTTTTTTTTTTGCTTTGCTATTCTGTCAATTAATTTGATTTTTCTAATTATTTCATTTGTCTAAAACTTCTGATCTCCAAAGATTAAATTATGTTCCAAAACTAACTCAATTGATGATATTTTTAAAGCAATGGGAATGTGTTTTTTAAGAATATCTAGGTTTCTTGAAGATGCTTATAGTTTTTCAGCTTTATTCAAAATTTGGACATGAGTACTTTGTACGTTTCTTAATTGGCACTTATTTATGGCTTAACTATTATTTGTTGATAAAAAATATAATCATTTTGACTTTGTAAATATTATCTGATAATATTTTGAGGTATAGTTATCATTTTAATAGCTTTAAACATTAGTTGCCAATAAAAAGTTCATTTAAAAATGTATGCTTTCTTTTTGCTTTATTTCTGCTTTCAAGTTCATATTATCCAATTTCATATTCTTCTATTCCACTTTTAACTTCAGCAATCCAGTCATATAGTTTTCTGACAAGTTTTTTTTTTAAAATTTCTGTCTGTGTCTAATTGTAAAATGTCTTTTTCTAAATATTTGGGGCAAAGATTTATACTATAATAGTGTTGGTAGGGTATGCTTGAATTTATGTCAATGTCAATTGATCATTCACAACATTGAATGGCTAGTTATTCTTATCTATAAAAATACACATTTATACTTTGATGTCCAATCCTGAATAATAGATAGCAGAGTCTTTTGACCAATAATCTTTCAGTTTATGTTAAACTTCATATAAGTCCTGAAAAATAGATAGTAGAGTCCTTTGATCAATAATCTTTCAGTTTATGTTAAACTTCATGTAAGTCCTGAATAATAGCTGGTAGTCTTTTTATCAATAATCTTTCAGTATGTGTGTTAAACTTCGTGTATCCTAATACTCAAAATTGATTTTATCTTGTTTTCTATTACTATACATGATTTTTCTTATATACTCATTGTAATCGGGTATTACAAAAACGTAAAAGGTGAAATTAAAGACTTTTATAATGTAGTAAGCATACTTTCAGCAGATCACTACCAGAATCAGAGTGCTGTGTTAATTTAATAGTTGAAAATTATGTCTACGTAAAGACATAATGTAAATGAGGCTTAATATGTAAATGTATTTAAATGTTTCATTTTTTGACAATGGAATGCATAAACACTTTCAGTTGATTTCATTTGGATCCTTTGTAATTGCCTAAGCCTCCTCATATTTTTTTTTATCTTTTCTTTAAATACAAATTGTCCTCACATTAGTGAAACTAAAAGTATAACCCATAGGGAGCTTATGATTGAGGAAAATCGATTTATATTAGTCATTCTGTTTTACACTGTTGTATAAGTATTATGTTGAGTGATTTATTTACCTGAGATTTACGGTAATATACAGATCTACAAGATGAGGCACTGCACATAATTTTATAAACAACTACAGGGGCAAGCACGATTGGCATTTTATCTTTTGAATTTTTTAATAAGTTGAAGGTAGAAATAGTTTGTTTTATTTGACAGAGTTTGAAATAATATTTTCTTTTATTCTATACAGTTGTTATCTATTATGGATATTTGTAATAAAACATTTAAAAAGGCAAAAAAGAAATCAATATAAGAAAACAAAGTAAAATAGAAGTAAGACAATAACAATGAGGAGAAAGGTGTAGTCTTTCCCTATGATATTTATGACAAAAGAATGAAAATGAATGAAATTTATTTTTAATTTCAGTATAAAATGGCAAAGTATAAACAATAGATTAAAAAATGTATATATAGCTATAATATCTCAATTTTTCCAAGCCCTTCCTGATTATCTGTGAGCCTTAAAGTGTTATATATTTATTTATATACATTAAACCTATTCATATTAACTACCAACGTTTAAATAACTATTTAATCAAGTTACTTGTAATACATCAAAATGATAAGTATATATTGCCTATAATTTGATTGGCTAGTTTGTTTGAACTTTAGCCAATTATATAAATATTCAAGCAATGACAACGGAAATATATATATAATTAGAAGGCATTTGAACTCAGACTTTCAAGCTCCCCACATCTATCCACTTCATCCTATATAGCCAGTACACATGACCACATACATGTGAAAAAGTTAAATGATCTCCAATATATGTATTTCATGCTGAACTACATTCATCAGTTAGTCTAGATCATCCTCTCCCACACACACATATATATAATTAGTGATCAATTTATACTAAAATGGCAAGTCTTCAAACTATAATGGACAGGCTTCAATCCTCTCCATCCTCCAACTCCTCAGCCATTCATATCATTGAAAATCTGAGATAATGGAATTCTCAAAGCCCCTATTGATCCCAATATTATTGTCATACTCATGTTGACTTCAAATCACTCTGACCCCTCATGTTTAGGACCTTAATATGTCCATTTAAATGCACAAAAGACTGATATAAGTATTTGTCTATACTGAACTTAATGCAATTAGAAGGGATTTGAATTCAGACTTTCAAGCTCTCTACAGCAATCCACTCCATCTTATATAACTGACAGACATGACCATATACATGTGAAAAAGATAAATAATCTTCAATATAATAATTAATAAAGTAAGTCATATATATATATATGTTTCTTGCTGAATCAACACTCATCGGTTGGTTCAGGTCACCATCTCCCATATATATATATATAATCAGTGTTCAGTTATATAAAGATAACAAATCTTCAAATTTACTAGATAGGCTTCAATTTTCTTTACTCTCCAATTCTCCAGTATAGACAATATACTTGTAGTTAAATATATATATATATATGTGTGTGTGTGTGTGTGTAATATTCAAATTTATATATATTAAATACAACAATATTCATATAAATTTAACTTATTTTATAATACAAATACATTAATTAATAACTCTGAAAGCAAAAATTTAAGTTTTAATCAAAATTGTATTATATATAAATTAATACGTAAATGTGGCTTACATCGGTGAATCTAAATGTACATTAGAAACAAGAATAAAAAACATATGCTTTTGTATAAAAGAGTTCAAAAAAATGAACAATCAGGAAAAGCAAAACTCTCCATACAAGTAGTGCCACCCTGTGCCTTGTTTGATAACAATTAAGTGCCAGTATAAGAGATAGCGATCATGTAATGTTTATGGCTTAATCAGGAAAAGATTAAAATAAAACTTCATCATCTGTTATATTTGTTCATAATAAAACTTGAAAATATGGATTTAAATTTGATTATAAAAACATAAAAATTATACAACGTTATCAAATGTCAATCATCGAACATTAAAATAATAGAATTGTGGGAGAACTGAATTGAATTTATGGGAGTTATGAAATGATGTCTGTTTTTAATTATTCAATGTTATATAGTTGATAAAAACTACAATGAATATAGCCGAAAGTACTTCTAATAAAGTAAATTAAATTTATATAGATATTACTGTATTTATAAATATAAATTTGAATATCACATATATTTTGGAAAGAATACAGACATCAAACTTAATTTATTATATATATATAATTTATTATATATATATAACGTTTTACATTCTACACAATTGTTTTGTTGTAGTAAAAGACATACACTCCTGCTTAGTATTCAACAATACACTAAACATCGCATGATCTTCATCTCTTATACTAGCACATAATTGTTATTAAACAGGCAAAACTCTCCATACAGTAGTGTCACTCTGTGCTAACCAGAGTAATCAATGGATGAGTAGGCATTAGATAGGAATTTTATGCACAAACCCTTCTGGCATCCATTGATTACTCTGGTTGGCACAGGGTGACACTAGTGTATTATGTGCTAGTATAAGAGATAGTCGTATTGTGATGTTTAGTGGTTTAACACCAATTCTGCCTAATAGGATAGTGGTGGATATGGTTATTAAAGAGCCAAAGACACCAAAATATATAGGTGCTGAACTGAGTTCAGACCCATATGACTATATAAGCTATTGAGCTTAGATTGAAAATATTATTGTGTTTTCAATTTCATTCGCATAGTTTTATATTTAAGTAGAGATACAAGGTGGTTGCTGAACTGTTGCATTACATCTTAAGATCTAGGTGCAGTGCTCTCAGATCCAAAGTTTTTACGAAGGCCACAAGCCAGAAACTAATATGGGGATATTGGATGAGTAGGCAGTAGATAGAAATTTTATGCACAAGCCTTCAGGCATTCATTGATTACTCTGGTTAGCACAGGGTGGCACTACTATATGGAGAGTTTTGCCTTGTTATTCAACAATATGTACTTCTAAGTTCTTTATAATCAAAAAAGATTTGTATTGCTGAATACTAAGTGAGAATGTGAGTCATTTAAAGCAATAGCAATTATTATTTAGATAGATAGATAGATAGATAGATAGATAGATAGATAGATAGATAGATAGATAGATAGATAGATAGATAGATAGATAGATAGATAGATAGATAGATAGATAGATAGATAGATAGATAGATAGATAGATAGATAGATAGATAGATAGATAGATAGATAGATAGATAGATAGATAGATAGATAGATAGATAGATAGATAGATAGATAGATAGATAGATAGATAGATAGATAGATAGATAGATAGATAGATAGATAGATAGATAGATAGATAGATAGATAGATAGATAGATAGATAGATAGATAGATAGATAGATAGATAGATAGATAGATAGATAGATAGATAGATAGATAGATAGATAGATAGATAGATAGATAGATAGATAGACAGACAGACAGACAGACAGACAGACAGACAGACAGACAGACAGACAGACAGACAGACAGACAGACAGACAGACAGACAGACAGACAGACAGACAGATAGATAGATAGATAGATAGATAGATAGATAGATAGATAGATAGATAGATCAGCTATAGAAAGAAATTACTGCTAACTGGAAGGAGATCATTTGATTATTTTTAGGGTTTAAATAAAAGCATGACAAATTTCTAATATTCCCACTATGCATTCTTGTGATTACATCTGTTATTACTATATGATTATTCATTTAGTAAATTGGGATGGATGGAATGATTACCAGCATATATCATTTAGATTGTTGAATTTACTGGCATTTTACTTCTGATTTTAAGGTTAAGAAACATCTTTTCAATTTCCTTACAGTTCTCACCTGAATCATTAGTTTAGTTTTCATCAAAGCGGCAGAAACTTGCGTAAGAATGATTCATTTTTTAACGTATTTGCAATTATAAAAAACAAAGTAAATTATGATCTTTATTACCAGAAGGCTATAAGTTTATCAGTCCAAGGCAATGATTAGTGGCCAAAAGTGGATAGTACTAAAAATCCTCTGATTTTGATGATAACTTTTTTTAGATACCTATAACTGCAAATCATTTTCAAGTGAATGAATATTATGCAATTGAAATAACTTTCTAATATGAAATAGAACATTATTGAACTTTATAAAATTAAGAGAAAAGATGAAAAGACAATTACTTTAAAATGTGGACATATACTTTACTATAAAGACACAAATATTGGAAGCGCAAGCGAAGTGCAGTTTATTACAAATAAAAAGTGGAAGAACAAGATTGTAGAGGTTAATGGTGTATTAGTTAGAATGGCAAGATTAGTTATTCAGCTTAATTTGGAAGATAACAATTGCAGACTATTCAGAATTATGACCCAACAAATTTTTATTGTGATGAAGAAGTAGAGGATTTTTATGATGACATGTAAAAGGCTTTTGATCAGATCAAAGAACATATTGTCTTGGGAGGCATTAAATTGAACAATGAAAGTGCGTCTAAATAATAACCATTGCTTTTTTTATAAAAAAAATTGGTTAGTATCAGATCTAATTTTAATGCAATTATTGCTTTAATCTTTAGCACTAGTCTATGATTTATCTAACAGCCTGTATTTATATGTATTTACATTACATTTACTTTTTTTGGTTTCTAATTATATATATATCATCATCATCATCATTATCAACCATTATCAATCCACTGCAGGATGAAGGTCTCTCCAAGTTTAATCCATCTTCTCCGATCTTTAGCTTCTCTTCTCCACATCACCCCTACACATTTTCTTATTTCATCCATCCATCTTACATGTGGTCTCCTTCTGGGTCTTTTACAATCTCTTGGAATCCAGTTTAAAATTTCAATTGTCCATCTATTATCATCTCTTCTAGCAATATGTCCAGCCCAACTTCACTTCAATCTTTTAATTTTTTCAATGAGGTCAGTAACACCTGTTTGTTCTCTTACCCATACATTGCGTTTTCGATCTCTTCTTGTTACTCCCAACATACATCTCTCCATACTTCTTTGAGTGGTCTGAAGTCTCTGTATTGATCTTCTATTAAGTGTCCAAGTCTCAGATCCATAAGTAAGAACTGGTAAAACACATTTGTTAAAAACCTTTCTTTTCAAACACATAGGCATATTTTCTTTTAATAGCAAGTTATTTCTACCAAAAGCACTCCAACCAAGTTTAATTCTATGATTAATTTCCTCTATTATGTTTCCATCTGTATTAATAATCTGACCAAGGTATTTGTAACTCTTAACTTCTTCTAATTCATCATAATCAATCTTTATTTTCATATTTTGAGCAAATCGATTAAACATTACTTTAGTCTTTTTAACATTTATCTTTAGTCCTACTTTCCTACTTTCATCTGATAACTCCTGCAACATTTCCTGCAGCTCGGAAGCATTATTTGCAAAAACAACTACATCATCTGCGAAATCTAAATGACTTAAATAATCTCCATTTACTTTCACTCCTTTAGTTTCCCATTTTAATCCACAAAATACTTCTTGCAGCACTGCTGTAAAAAGTTTTGGAGATATGGAGTCACCTTGTCTTACACCTTTCTCAATGTTGACTTTCCCAGTATCATTGTGTAATCTAATTGTTGCTGTTGCATTTTTATAAATATTCTTTAAAATATGACAATATCCTGGATCTATACCTTGATGATCCAATGCTTTAATCACTGAAGAAATGTTTATAGAGTCAAATGCCTTTTCATAATCTACAAATCCAAAACATAATGACAACTCATATTCATTTGTCCTTTCTATAACTTCTCTCAATACTTGAATATGATCTACTGTACTAAAACCACTTTTAAATCCAGCTTGTTCTCTTGGTTGGTGAAAATCCAAGGTTCTCTGTAGACGAGTTGTAATTATCTTGGTAAAAATTTTATATAAAACTGATAAAAGGCTGATAGGTCTGTAATTTCTAATATCTTCTTTATCACCTTTTTTAAATATTAATATTATTACTGCATTCTTCCAATCATCCGGTACATCTTTATCATTTAGACATTTGGTATATAACTTTGCTAATATTTTTTCTGTTTCTTCACCTGCTTCTTTTAATATATCAATTATAATTCCATCATTACCTGGAGCCTTTCCTTTTTTCATACATTTAATTGCATTTCTCACTTCTTCATTTAAAATTCTGGGCAATTCGGAAGATGTAATAGATATAGGAGGTACTTGTTCTTTATTACTATATAATTCTTGATAAAAATCTTCTACCAATTTCATAATGTCATCCCTCTTTTTAGTAATAATTCCATCTTTTTTCCTTATTGCAGATATAAATTTCCTACCAATACTAAAATGTCGTTTTACATTCTTAAGACTTTTATTTTCTTCTACAGCTTTTCTTGCTAGTTCACAGTTATACTTTCTTATGTCATTTTCAACTCTTTTCCGCACCATTTTACAAAATTCGAGATATTCAATTCTTTTTAATGCATCATTCTTGCATATCTTCATATTCCTTCTTTTCTTCATAAGTTCTCTAGTCTCAGTAGAAATTTTATTAGTCAATTGCTGCTTTTTTCTACCAGCTATCTTTGTTGCAGTTTTTAAAAGTGTATCAGTTATTTTCATATTAATTTCATTCAAATCTGAATCATATTCAAAATCTACTAATACTTGAAACCGATTTGTAAGTTCTAATTTAAATTCATTAGAATGTTTCTGAAGATTAGGAATATCAACTGTAAATATAGTTTTTCTTAATAATTTTTGTCTCTCTAGTTTTACATTAACATGTATCTTACCCCTTACTAATCGATGATCACTTCCTGTGTTAAATTTATTAAGAACATGACAATCTTGAAATATGTATTTCCTGTTAGTCAAAATATAATCCAATTCTGCTGTACCTTCATTTGGATGCTTCCATGTCCATTTCCTTCTAACATTTTTCTCAAAAAAAAGAATTCATAATATAAAGTTTTTCCTTCTCTGCAAACTCCACAAGTCTATGTCCTCTCTCATTTCTATTACCATAACCAAAATTACCTACAACACTTTCATCTTTCATTTGTTTACCAATTCTGGCATTAAAATCTCCCATAACAATTTTAAAATGTTGTTTACTCTGATCAAAAGCCTTTTGTACATCCATATAAAAATCTTCTACTACTTCATCACTGTGAGAACTTGTTGGGGCATAAACCTGAATTATCTGCATTTGATATCTGCTATTAAGTTGTATAACTAATCTTGCCACTCTGTCTGATACACCATCAATCTCCACAATATTGTTCTTCCACTTTTTATTTATAATGAATCCTACTCCACTTGTATTTCCAATATTTGTGCCTTTATAATAGAGCATATGTCCACTTTTTAAATCAATTGTCTCTTCACCTTTTCTTCTAACTTCACAAAGTCCAATAATATCCCATTTAATATAAGAGAGTTCTTCTTCTAATTCTTGCAATCTTCCTTCACTTATATATATATATATATATATATATATATATATATATATATATATATATATATATATATATATATATATATATATATATATATATATAATAAAACAAGTCATAAGTTTTGTAACTTGCTTTTAAGCTTGCGTTTAAATGATCACTAGATAAAGCTTACAAATAGCTCTAAACAAGCTTTATTTTTTTTATTTATTTTTTTAGTTTATAGAGTCACAGCCCTCCACTGAGGTGAGCCATAAGCTCAAAACCAATTGGACTGGAGGTAGGAACTTAACGATAGAAATTTTGAATACTTTCTCTTTTGGCACTTATGAAAATAAAGCTTGTTTAGAGCTATTGGTAAGCTTCATTTAGTGATCATTTAAATGCAAGCTTAAAAGCAAGTTATGAAATTTATCATTTGTTTTATTAATTATTATAAGTGTACCTTTGAAGACTTTTGTGATGCTACATTGCAGAGGCTTTTACTATATGGTGAAACTGAGCTGAATTCAGACTCATATAGCTATCTGGCTTGAAAAGCTGGATTTGAAGACATTTACATGTCTGAAAAGTTCAGACTTTCAAATTGATAGAAACATGTTTGTAAGTGCTGACTTTTGAGTTAGTATTTTAGATCTAGTTTCTAGAGTCCCAGCCCTCCACTGAGGTGAGCCATAAGCTCGAAACCAATTGGTCTGGAGGTAAGGATTTAACAATAGAGACTTAGAATTCTTTCTCTTTTGGCACTTATAAAAATAAAGCTTGTTTAGAGCTATTGGTAAGCTCCATCTAGTGATATATATATATATATATGAAAAACAAAACAAGTTTTATATACGTAAGAACCTGCTATCGCTTGTATTAATGATCAATAGATGGAGCTTTACCAAGACCTTCAAACAAGCATATTTGTTTACATAAACGTCAGAGTCAATATTCACTGTCTCTTTCATTTTGCTCCACCCTCAGATCAGCTGATTTCAAGCTGATTTGCTCTCATCAGTGAAGGGATAGGAGTTAGAAACTAAACCTAAATATTAACTCCAAGCATTTATGAAAAACGTTTCTATCAGTTTGCAAGCATGAATTTTTTAAACACCTAAATGTCTTCAAACTCAGCCTATCAAACTAGATAGCTATGTGGGTCTGATAACAGTTCAGTTTCTCCACATAATCAAAGCTTCTGCAATATATATCATTGCAAGAAAACTTTAAAAGTACATTTATGAAAAACAAGTTTTATATACATAAAAACCTGCTATCTCTTGTATTAATGATCAATAGATGGAGCTTTACCAAGACCTCAAAACAAGCGTATTTGTTTACATAAACATCAGAGTCAATATTCACTGTCTCTTTCATTTTGGTCCACCCTCAGATCAGTGAATATTGACTCTGACGTTTATGTAAACAAATACGCTTGTTTGGAGGTCTTGGTAAAGCTCCATCTATTGATCATTAATACAAGCGATAGCAGGTTTTTACGTATATAAAACTTGTTTTGTTTTTCATAAATGTACCTTTAAAGTTTTCTTGCAATGATATAGATTGCAGAAGCTTTGATTATGTGGAGAAACTGAACTGTTATCAGACACACATAGCTATCTAGTTTGATAGGCTGAGTTTGAAGACATTTAGATGTCTAAAAAATTCATGCTTGCAAACTGATAGAAACGTTTTGCATAAATGCTTGGAGTTAATATTTAGGTTTAGTTTCTAACTCCTATCCCTTCACTGATGAGAGCAAATCAGCTTGAAATCAGCTGATCTGAGGGTGGAGCAAAATGAAAGAGACAGTGAATATTGACTCTGCCATTTATGTAAACAAATACGCTTGTTTGGAGGTCTTGGTAAAGCTCCATCTATTGATCATTAATACAAGCGATAGCAGGTTTTTATGTATATAAAACTTGTTTTGTTTTTCATAAATGGACCTTTAAAGTTTTCTTGCAATGATATAGATTGCAGAAGCTTTGATTATGTGGAGACACTGAACTGTTATCAAACCCAACATAGCTATCTAGTTTGATATGCTGAGTTTGAAGACATTTAGGTGTCTAAAAAATTCATGCTTACAAACTGATAGAAATGTTTTGCATAAATGCTTGGAGTTAATATTTAGGTTTAGTTTCTAACTCCTATCCCTTCACTGATGAGAGCAAATCAGCTTGAAATCACCTGATCTGAGGGTGGAGCAAAATGAAAGAGACAGTGAATATTGACTCTGACGTTTATGTAAACAAATACACTTGTTTGGAGGTCTTGGTAAGGCTCCATCTTTTGATCATGTGTGTGTATATATATATTACACACACAAAGAAATGAACATTACCTAATTTAACAAGCTTGTATTACAAATGTTATATATAGAGCTCACAAATAAGCTTTTAACAAGCTTAGCAGAATCTTCTAGCACTTCACTGAGGAAACCAGTAGCAGAAACTGGTCTGGGTTTGGAGATATTCTGCTAAGCTTGTTGAGAGCTTATTTGTGATATATATATATATATATATATATATCACAAATATATATATATATATATATATATTATCGCCATTTTACTGTGTATTTTTTTTCTTTCTGATGAAAACCAGTCCTCTGGTTGAAATATTATATTATTTATTGGATTTATAAGTCTTTATTTTTTTGTTTTTATATATATATATAATACACAAATCAATATATATATCAAAATACAGTACAATTTATATAAATTATATTCTTTTAGAAGTACTTTCGACTATACACTTTGTAGTCTTTATCAACTATATAATGTTGAATAATCAAAACGAGACAACCCTTAACAATACCCATAGTTCAATTCAGATTTCCCACAATTCTGTTGTCTTAACATTTGATGACTGGCGATTCATTAACATTTGACGATTTCTTGAAATCAACATAGCCTCTTTTATTTTGCGTTTATTATGACAACGTTCAATTTGAATAATTTTCATATTTTTATAATCAAATTTAAATCCATATTGACAAGATTTATTATGATCAAATATAACAGATGATGAAGGTTTATTTACATCTGTTCCATATTGATTCACTTTTTGAATTCTATTATATAAAAGCATATGTTCTTTTATTCTCTTCTCAAATGTACACTTAGATTCACCAATGTATTGTACGCCACATCCACATATCAATCTATATATAATAGAATTTTGATTAAACTTTGAATTTTGAATTTTAGAATTATTAAGCAATCTATTTATGTTATTTGTAGAGAAAAAAGCAATATGACACAAACCATTATAAATTTTCCTAATAAACTTGACCTGCTCATCTGATATAAATGGCATTGAAATCCATTTCATTTTGATATTTTTATTTTTAATTTTATTATAGCGTTGATTTCTTTTAAATCCTCTAATAATATTAGCAATTGCATTTTTATAATAACCAATTTTCAACAAGTCATTAACAAATAAATGTACATTTTTAATTTTATCACTAGAATATTTGCATAATTTTTCATTTCGAAATAAGAATGATTTCAATCCAGACAGCTTACGACACATAGGTACATGTGATTCATATGGAATAAAACCTCTAGTTTCAATTGGTTTAATTAACATAAGATAATCCAAACTGTAATCATTAAGAGTAACTTGAATATCCAAGAATTTTATGGAATTGTATTTCTCTTTAGTTATAACCCATTTTATATCTTTAATCTCATTTAATTCATTAAATAAATTGACTATTAATTCTTGTTTTCCACAAATAAAAACATCATCCACATATCTATGATATACTTTAATTTCTTGATATTTCAATTGTTTTAAAATTTTACTTTCATATGTTGATATAACAAAATTACAAATTTGAGCAACAGCAGGAAGACCCATTGGCCAACCAAAATTCATTTTATAATATTCATTATTAAAATTAACATAAATATTTTTATCAATAAACTGCAATACTTTTATCGCCAGTCATCAAATGTTAAGATAACAGAATTGTGGGAAATCTGAATTGAACTATGGGTATTGTTAAGGGTTGTCTCGTTTTGATTATTCAACGTTATATAGTTGATAAAGACTACAAAGTGTATAGTCAAAAGTACTTCTAAAAGAATATAATTTATATAAATTGTACTGTATTTTGATATATATATTGATTTGTGTATTACATATATTGTGAAACGAATACAGATATCAAACTTTATTTATTACATATATATATATATATATATATATATATATATAATAAGGTACAAATGTTCAAAACATAGATGCCTCCAAATTTCATTATAGCAATTTTTTCTATCTAAACAAAGTGTTTGTGATAAGTAATTTATGTTCAATACCAAATTTCAATAATAGTAGTCTATCAAAATATATCAGCTATTCTAATATGATTAAATTTTAAAACTAAATTAGATATGATCATCAACCATTAAAAATCCACTGCAGGATGAAGGTCTCTCCAAGTTCAATCCATCTTCTCCGATCTTTAGCTTCTCTTCTCCACATCACCCCTGCACACTTTCTTATTTCATCCATCCATCTCACATGTGGACTCTTTCTGGGTCTTTTACAATTTCTTGGAATCCAGTTTAAGATTTCAATTGTCCAACTACTATCATCTCTTCTAGAAATATGTCCAGCCCAACTCCACTTCAATCTTTTAATTTTTTCAATGAGGTGAGTAACACCTGTTTGTTCTCTTACCCATACATTGTGTGTTCGATCTCTTCTTGTTACTCCCAACGTGCATCTCTCCATACTTCTCTGAATGGTCTGAAGTCTCTGTATTGCTCTTTTATTAAGTGTCCAAGTCTCAGATCCATAAGTAAAAACTGGTAAAACACATTTATTAAAAGCCTTTCTTTTCAAACACATAGGCATATTTCCTTTTAGGGTCACGTTATTTCTACCAGAAGCACTCCAATCAAGTTTAATTCTATGATTAATTTCCTCCATTATGTTTTCATCTATATTAATACTCTGACCAAGGTATTTGTAACAGTTAATTTCTTGTAATTCATCATAATCAATCTTTGTTTTCACATTTTGGGCAAATCGATTAAACATTACTTTAGACTTTTTAACATTTATCTTTAGTCCTACTTTCCTACTTTCATCTGATAACTCCTGCAACATTTCCTGCAGCTCGGAAGCATTATTTGCAAAAACAACTACATTATCTGCAAAATCTAAATGACTTAAATAATATCCATTTACATTCACTCCTTTAGCTTCCCATTTTAATTCATGAAATACTTCTTGCAGCACTGCTGTAAAAAGTTTTGGACATGTGGAGTTACCTTGTCTTACACCCTTATCAATGTTGACTTTCTCAGAATCATTATGTAATCTAATTGTTGCTGCTGCATTTTTATAAATATTCTCTAAAATATGACAATATACTGTATCTATACCTTGATGATCCAATGCTTTAATCACTGAAGAAGTGTTTATAGAATCAAATGCCTTTTCCTAATCTACAAATCCAAAACATAATGGTAATTCATATTCATTTATCCTTTCTATAACTTCTCTTGGTACCCACTTTTAAATCCAGCTTGTTCTCTTGGTTGTTGGAAATCCAATGTTCTCTGTAGATGAGTTGTAATTATCTTGGTAAAAACTTTGTATAAAACTGATAAAAGGCTGATAGGTCTGTAATTTCTAATATCTTCTTTATCGCCTTTTTACTTCTTCAAATCATTTTGTACATCTTTATCATTTAGATTGATGGTATATTGGACAGAGTGACAAGATTAGTTATACAACTTAATAGCAGATACCAAATGCAGATAATTCAGGTTTATGCCCCTACAAGTTCTCATAGTGATGAAGTAGTAGAAGATTTTTATATGGATGTACAAAAGGCTTTTGATCAGAGTAAACGACATTTTAAAATTGTTATGGGAGACTTTAATGCTAGAATTGGTAAACAAATAAAAGTTAAAAGTGCTGTTGGTAATTTAGGTTATGGCAATAGAAATAAGAGAAGACATAGACTTGTGGAGTTTGCAGAAAAAGAAAAACTAATATATTATGAATTCTTTTTTTAAGAAAAATGTTAAAATGAAATGGACATGGAAGCATCCAAATGAAAATACAGCAGAATTGGATTATATTTTGACTAACAGAAAATACATATTTCAAGATTGTAATGTTTTTAATAAATTTAACACATGAAGTGATCATTGATTAGTAAGATGTAAGATACGTGTTAATGCAAAACTAGAGAGACCAAAATTATTAAGAAAAACAATATTTACAGTCGATATTTCTAATCTTCAGAAACTTTCTAATGAATTTAAATTAGAACTTTCAAATCCGTTTCAAATATTAGTTGATTTTGAACATGATTCAGATTTGAATGAAATTAATATGAAAATAACTGATCATTTTTAAAAACTGCAACAAAGATAGCTGGTAAAAAAAAGCAGCAATTGACCAATAAAATTTCTATTGAGACTAGAGAATTTATGAAGAAAAAAAGGTATATGAAGATATACAAAAATGGCGCATTAAAAAGAATTGAATATCTCGAATTTTGTAAAATGGTGCGGAAAAGAGTTGAAAATGATATAAGAAAGTTTAACTGTGAACTAGCAAGGAAAGCTGTAGAAAAAAAAATAAAAGTCTCAAGAATGTAAAACAACATTTTGGTATTGGTAGGAAATTTATATCTGCAATAAGAAAAAAAGATTGAATTATTACCAAAAAGAGAGATGACATCGTGAAATGGGTAGAAGGCTTTTATAAAGATCTCCTACATCTTCCCAATTGCCCAGAATTTTAAATGAAGAAGTGAGACATGCAATTAAATGTAAGAAGAAAGGAACGGCTCCAGGTAATGATGGAATTATAATTGATATATTAAAATTTGATATATAATCGTTTGTTTTGTTTGTGTTTTCCCTTCGAAAAGTCTTAATAAATATTTAGTAAGTGTAATTCATAATTTGCAATAGTAGACTTTACTGTAATTGTGTTTTCCTGAAGGTTTGTAATGATCGTGTTTTTGTTGTATATATATATATATGTGTGTGTGTGTGTTGGACTATTTCCATCATCTAATATGAGTATTGAATGTCTTTAGAAAAATTTAACTTTATTTAAGTATTTCAAGTACATTGAACTGTTAGTATTAGCACGCAGGTTAGTATATGCACTACGTTGCTGGCATGACCAGTGACAGTACTAGCATGGGAATCGAACCTGGACTCTTAGATTCTTGAGTATTGAATTTTAAAACTCAGTTGGTTATAGCATTACCTTAAAATTTAATACACAAAAATCTAAGGGTTCAGGTTCGATTCTCATTCCAGTATTGCCACTGTTCTGGCCAGCAACACCTGAAGAAGAAGGGAGAATAATGTCTTTAGAAACATTGTGCATATACTAACCTGTGTGCTATTACTAACAGTTGAATGTATTTGGAATGTTTAAATAAAGTTAAATTTTACTGTAATTGTATTTTTTAATAAGCTAATATTAAAACTATATGTAGGTAATCATATAATTTTTCATACTTCTGTGAGCATGTCATTTTTTTTAATTTACTTTTTGATTTGCTATTTATTTTTTAAATGCTACATTTTGGTGTTACTATTATTATTTTTTGATTGATTACTAACAGTCGTAATTACTTATTGGATTATTCCCATCATGTAGAATTGCTAAGTATCTTTAGAAAAAATCCTAATTTTACTTTAATCCTTTTTAAATTCATTCAGCTGTTAATGATAGCCTACAGGAATATCTAATACATCTTTTTCGAAGTGGTATTATTTTTCACTATTGGTAACATAATCAGCGAGAGTACTAGAGGAAGAGAGAAGAGGAACATTAATACTGTCTTATATACTAACCTATATGTTATTACTAACAACTGAATGTATTTAAAATGTTTAATTTTCCCATAGACATTTAATAGTTTTTATTAATGGCAGTAGTCCAACATATATATAAAATGCATTATCTTCAAACAGTAATATAGGATACATGTATTTTTATATTTAACAAACATTTTTTTGCATTTTTAATTTGTTTAATTGAAATATTGTAGGGTGTATGTATAATAAGTAATACTAATATTGAGTATAAAAATATCATTTAATTTATTGTGAAGTATAATAAAAATTGTAAAACTGTACTGATGTTGAACACCTTTCATTTATTAATATCATATGTATTATGTTTTTGTGTTTCCATCATTTAACCTTCAAATTCAATATATTACAACTATTCTTAGTCTATAATAATGTGTTGCAAGGCATTCTATCATATTCCAAAACAAATCTTATAAATCTATCACAATATTCATTTATTTTTTCCAAGTCTTATTTCTCCATAAGATGTTTCCACTCTTTATTATGATTTAATGTTTCATCAACATTTGATTTATGTTCTTGTTAAGTTATAGTATCTAATATATGATATTTGATAACTATTCTTGTATTTGGATTATTGTGGTGTTAAAAGTTTTTCCTTTGAAATTAGCTGTTATTATTACAAAAAAAAAATCAAATCATATGTCAACTGACCTAATTAACTAGCTTGTTTTACAAATGTTATATATAAAGCTTGTTGCAAAGCTTGTTTAAGAGTTTACTTGCGAGCTTGATGAACTTATACCTTATCAGCATATCCTTTTATCTAGCATAATGCCTATGCCAATTTCAGGGTTGTCACAACCATTTATATTACCAAAGTCATCCCAGAATTTTTCAGTTAATTCAGAAATGGCATTCTTTAGAGTAAACCTTGTTTACCAAGTATACTTACTTAAGGTTCTGACATTTCACGTTTTTTAGATGATTGTATATTTTAACAGTTAAAATTTCCCATCCCTCATCACATAAAATATTATTTCTTTCTTGTACTTATCACAAATTACAGTGAAGAATTTTCATTCAGAATCATAAACATCTATGTTTTAATAATTATAGTTATTAATAGATGTCTAATCAAATATAAAAATGTAATCAAACTGATGACAGGTATGTAAAGTATCTGATAAATAAGTGTGCCAATTCCTTTTTTTTTTTTTTGGTAGATATCAGCTTATATAGAAAAGAATCATGTTAAACTAGACATACTTCAAATAGATCTAATAATAATTTTTTGTTCCAAAAATTATGTTCAATAGAATATAAATGAAAAAAAAATCTTCTACATTGTGTGTTAGAGGTGAGAGATAAAGAACACCATACAGTTAATAGATGAGATAATAAATTTGCTTTATACATTTACTACTTAACTTATGGATTTAAAATAGATGCTACAAAAATATTAAACATTTAAATTACATTAGAAGTATAAAAAAAAGACAAATACATGAAACATTACATTAAACATAACTTAAATAATTGCACGAATATTTATAAAACTTCAATAAATTCAGTTCATAACTAGTCAATTAAAAATGAATGGAAAATTATATAAGGTAGTATATATAAAGTTGTATAGGATATGTTTTTTTGTCCTGTATATTGTTATGTTATATGGTTATTTCATTAAAGGTATATTTGATTTCTATATGAGGATTTTATTCTATTTTAATGATGTCATATCTTGTTATTGTTGTTATTTTATTTCCATTATAAAACACTAGATGGCGGGCAATAATTGGTTAATTTTAATTCTTGACTTCGTTTAAGGAGAAGCCACAATGCATCACATCACATCACGTCACATAAAATGGATAATTAACATTTAAAAAGAGTGCAAAGCCATATGTGAAAAAAGACTTTTTATATATAATTATTATTAATATATAGGTATTTTATATGATTTTTTATTGTTATAACTGTGTATAAACTTATTAAATTATTAACGCCTGATATAGATTATCTAATGAGACTATCCAATCAAATGCTAAGTAAATTCTGTAGTTTATATGATTTTATTTGCATTTTGATTTAAACAACTTATTTTTTATTTACACATTAAATTCTCGAAAAGTCAAAATACAGAAATACAGTCATCCTCTCTCTGTTATTTTTCTGAATCGAGGAAATTAATAATAAAACAAACAAAAAAAAAAAATCATCCAAAATATCTAAATACTATAACTAAAAATAAAAAATTAAAATTATCATTTTATTTATAAATTAGAAGATTTTGCAACTCTAAATGTAAAAGATTACTGTCTGTTCATCCAATTAAAGACCACAATTCATTCCTTATGTAATGTTTTATTATTTATTTTAAAGTAAAACTTTAATCCATATAATTAATATTTACAAATAAAAAACGAAATATCTGGAAGTGATAATTATTTCAAAAATTTTAATGGAGATCTGGACTTAGACACTCACAATAATATCAAATCATAGATAGCGGGGCAGAGCATTATATTTGAATAAGTTAAACTTTTTGCAATTCAATGCCACATACCAACTTAAAAACAGGAAAAAAGTTTTCAAAACATAATTTAAAGATTTAAAAAATTAACTGAAAACAGAAGGCACTTAAACACAAGAAAATGCAATTTTTCCATATATTATAGCTAATATAAACATTTTGTACTATGTTTAAAATATATTAATTGAGATTAATACTCACCCTACTGGTTTATTAAGACAAGGAAACACTATCAACCCAAAGCACAAAACAAAAATTTTTTAGAGAAAAAAACAACTCTCTCTTTACCTCATTTTCTTAAATAAAGACTTATCTGAAGCACTTTGAAAAGGAAGCATAAATTTTTAAATAAATTACTTTAAGATCTATTTTTTAAATTGATTTACATTATTTTAATTGAGGTTTTGTAAAAATTTTCAATAATTGTCAATACTAATTCAAAGAGTGAATTATGTAAATATAAAACATTTCCAGTAATTAATATTATATAATAGATTGAGTTTAATACTAAAAATATTTTAAATGGATATAAATAATTTTTTTAAAAAAAAAGAATAGCTTTAAAAATAATAAGATTGATTTAAAAATTCAGCTTTCTTTCCAAAGTGTTTCAGATAAGATTATGTATAAGAAAATGAGATAAAGAAAGAAGAGGGTCTCTGTTTTTTTTTTTCTAAAAACATTTTGTCTTGTGTTTTGGATTGAGGGTGTCTTATTTACTTAATCAACCAGTAGTTTGATTGTTAATCTCGATCTATTACTTAATATTAATTACTGAAAATGATTTATATTTAAATATATTGATTGTATAAGTCACACCACTCTAGACAATCAGTATTTTATCTGGATAAGAAAGTGCTATTAATACTTCTATTTATGTTTTCCAAGAAGTTTTATTTATTAGTGGCCAACATAAAAACACATTGCATACACTATACCTTATTATTTATACGAAAGTGAATCATTTTGTTGTATGTCTTAAACATCTATATTGTTCTTATAACCTTATTTAAGTTATTATAAGTGTCTGCAAGTCTATGTCAAGTGTATTTAAGCATAACAGTAATCTTTGCATAATTGACATGTAAAGAAGTATTAAAACTAAAATAATTTATTATGAAGATTTTTGTCAGAATGATAAAATAAAATACATTAAAAATACTTTTTAAACAATGTCTGGAAGAATCTAAATATAAAAACAGGCAATAATGGTATATATATTGAAGCAGTCGGATCTGAGTTCGATCCTAGCTTCATGTTAGTTACCCTAATACTAACCTTAAATTTCCGATGCAATGGGGCTTTATACGTTCAATCCACGCTAATTTCCATAATGAATAATTTATTTCAAATGTGTATTAAAATCAATTAGTTTCAGTTTAAAATTGAGCAATTCTCTTAATAAATTCATGATAAAATATTCATGAATTTATATATATTACAATTGCGTGGATTGTGCGTATATATTTGTAAATATTTAAATATATATAATTTTCGAAAGTTTCATTGCGTCGGGAATACTTGTTTTTTTTTTACTTTTAAATAATTTGTAAAGTTTTGCGAATAAAAGCTACATTCCTTCCATGGGCTTTCAAATTCTCAATAAAACAACAGTAAAGTTTTATTAATTAAAAAAAGATAAGAATTCAATTTTTAATTAAAATCATTTCAGACTTTAAGAATTCATTGTCTAATTAGGAAAGGAATTCACAAATTAGTTTGAAAGCTTATCGAAGGAATGTTTTGGAAAACAACTAATTATAAGAAAAAACCAGATTGATAATAAAATGAGCGCTAGCCGGAGGCATCAGGAAACAGTAGATATATAGCCCTGAAAAGTAAAGAAGGGGCTAGTGAGTTTTTGATTGTAGAGTAGTGCAGTGAACTCTGTGCATATTAATTTGTATTTCATCATGATAGAGGGCTAGAACATCAGGAATCTGGCTACGGTTCCTAAAGTCCTGAGAAATCTTCAATGGAGCTGCTGAACCGTTTTCCGGATCGATCATTCTGCTAAAATAATGAAAGCTACTAAAATACTACTCCAGTAGTTAACCAATGATGCCTACGTTTCAACAATTTGGAGGAGTAACTTAAGGACAAGCACGGAATGGTAATATGAACGTTAAACTTTCTGGCCAGTTCGAACTTTATTTAATACTCTTCCTATTTAAGAGCTCTTTATTATTTAATGTAAATCTTTATAAAATGCTACTATAAATTTATATTGTAATTCTTTCAATCTCTAGTCTTTAAACTTTTTCTTTTCTTACCTGGCGGTTCGTTTAATATATATATGTTAGTTTGCTTTATTAATGTCGTATTTAAAAATTATATGCCAATAATCTTTCGACTCGATGAGCCCTTTTGATTCCATTTGCCTCACGCAAATAATATAATATTAATTTCAAATAGTAATTTTCGCCCATTAGAACTAAATTTGAAAGTTCTATTAATCATCGAGTCGAAAGAAAATATTACATGTTTATTATTTTTATAATTGGTTAATAATAAACTATTAGCTCCATTTTCCACTATGTTCCCAGCTACTAAGTTACAAGTGTTTAGATACTCACAAAATGTTAAATATTGATTTCTTGTTTTACTAATATATATTTATTCGAATATAACCTTAAATGTTTTATTGCCAAAAAGGGTCGATAAAGGGTTAAATGTATTTTAATTCCACCTTGGTTATTTTAAATTAAGATTCAGGAAGGGCACGATATTAGGGCATAATTAATAGAGTTTATAAATGTTTTCAAAATAGTTCGATAAAGCTCGTTTGACTTTGATTAATTGATCAAGTCATCACGTAGAGCCTTCTACATGGGTTTTATTTCTCAACGATGACTATCAAGTCATCATCATCAAATGTTGCTGACGTAGGGCCATCTTCCGCTCCGTTAGGCTGGTCGGTGATCATATTTTCGTATTTAAATTTCTCGAGGAAGAAAATACTTCCTTTCCGTTTCATTAGTCAAAGGGCGTAAGACTTGCCAAATGCAAGCCGCCATATGACTTCGATCATCGATTAGCAATCATCTTTCAATTTTACTCACTGCCTTGTAATTCGTCAGTACCATTGCGTCCTTGTTTCAGTAAAACCCGCTCCGTGCTCGTAATTCGTGATGGAGTGATTTAAATTAAAGTCGAACCAATCCTCAAGTATATTTCGTTTAAATCAGTTCTCAAATCAAGACTAAAGTTATGCCTTAAAATACGTTTTGCTCTTCAGGAATAGATTTCCGAATGTGGAAATGAATCTCACATTCCACCGTAATAAAAGTAGAACACTTATTTCCGTTCTTAATGAATACCTTTATCTGCCCTTATATTTCTCGTTGGGGGCATAGACATAGAATTCCAATGTTGTGTAATACTTGTTGGCATATGATAAGGATCGCCAGTCTTATTATATTTATAAATTCTTTTAAAGACTAGAGGTAACTAATGCTATTTATATTTTATTGAACAAAACAAATTATTATTAGTATTAAATATTTTCTAACATACTTGGTTTCTTAGTTCATCATTCTTTTGATAATTATTTAAATGTTAATACTCGCTGTCTGTGTTGGCAACCCGAACATACATATGATTTGATTTAAAAAGTATTCAAAGTAATTAATTATTAGATATTCGTGTCAGTGCAAGGAGTCTCTAGTCCTCACCAACCGTTGAGCTAGTTCTTGGCGCATAGCACTGTGCCGTCGATTTCTGCTATCTGAGCTGTTAAGTTGGGTTTGAATTCAGTTTGAACCGCCTGAGTTTGAATCCGACTTTGAGTTTGGGTTTGTTGATGGTGTTGGCTTCTTTTCGACCGGTACATGGTTATGTTTTTGGCTGCCCAATCGTTGTGGCTCGACTTAATAAACCCCACACATGCCCTGGAGATTAGAATTGTGATTTTAGTTACTCAGTTAATTGAAATCCCAATAAAGTAATTGTTTCTGTAGAGTGATATTTTTTTTTAAAAAAAAAAAAGTGTTATATATATACTGAAATGATTTAATAAATTAAAATATCATTTTCTAATTCTTTCTTATAAAAATGTTTTCAAGATTATTTTTTTAAATGTTCGTTCAGTAAAAGATTCGTTAGTTAAAATAATTATTCATATGTATAGATATTAATTATACGTGTACTATATCAGTATATATATATATTATACGTTTGTGTTATACGCGTTCGTGACAGTAAGGAAAATTATCGTTAGCAAAGTAGTAAGAGTCCATAGATCAAAGCATAGGGGTAAAATAAATGAAATATTTTGTCTGTGTCAAAATTAATTTTGTTCATCTCAGTTGTTATAATATAAAATATCCAATATGATATCATAAAAGTCTTAATTTCAAAGTATTGCTTGCTAGCACATATATTTAATGTTCGCTCTGTATTTTTAGTAACCTCAAAGCAGGTGAAGACCCTTTGTGTACACCAAGCAGCCAGATGCAGTTGGCAAAATGCTTAAATGGTTTGCACGCTTTCATGCTAGCAAGATTTAGAATAATATCTCCAATAAAAGTTCTTGTAATATTAATTTTGACATTTTTTTTTTGGTGTTAAAGCCTCATGCTTAGTAAAAATGAAGTAGTGAACTCTTATATTTAAACTCAGGTCATGAACGCGTTAGCTGTTATTAAATAATATTACTCATCATCAATTCAATTGTTTTATCAAAAGTTAAGTCAATCATATGTGGTTTGGGGGTCAATGGGTTATATCACATGCCCTATTGATCTCATTTTGCTCACTGGCGCCCATATAAATAAATTTGTCAGCAAAATTGATTGTCAGCACAGTAGTGGGTCAATCGCCATAATAAAAAACCAAGTGTGTTCAATACAGAATGATTTGTTGCATCTGCTAATACATAATATTTGTATATCACTGTAGTTTTTTTTTCAGACATGGGAGAACAGAACCGTTGAACAAAGGGAAAGTGAATAATGTTTTTTTTTCTTATCTTTAATATTTTTGAATACATGTCTCACTCAAACAGTTAATATAAAGAGCCAACCAAGAAAACGTAGGTAAACCAAAAAAAGGCAGATTACATAGATTGGGGAAATAATATGCAGCAGCTAGTGAAGATTGGGACAATGGACCTGTAGTCAGAGACCTAGTTAAAATTTACTAAAGAAAAAAAATATTATTTAAGCATACAGAGAGTCTATAAGTTGATTTGCAGTGTTTATTGATTGTTATTACATTATTTTCTTGTTTTCAAAAATGGGAAAAGACACTTTCCAAACGATCCTTAGAGAAATGAGAGAACACCGAAAGGTACTGATGATGATGATGGAAAGGTTTGTAAGGATGGATGAAGCACGAGGCATCCGAGCCAACTCAAACCCAGAGAATGTAAAGCTTCAGCAAGACATAAATCCCTCTGAAGCCCCAACAATAGATGATGAAGATGATCAGGCCACACCAAAGGAAGTTGTAGATAGCAAGGAAGACGACAGTGGTGAGGATGAGTCCAATTACGCAACAGGGGAAGAAGCTGATATAGATATAGAGAAAGATATAAATCCCTCTGAAGCCCCAAAAATAGATGATAAAGATGATCAGGCCACACCAAAGGAAGTTGTAGATAGCAAGGAAGACGACAGTGGTGAGGATGAGTCCAATTACGCAACAGTGGAAGAAGCTGATATAGATATCCGAGAAAGAAAAAGATGTTCAGACCACTAGTCAAATGAAATTAAAAGTGGAAATGGGACAGATGATGAGTCCTCAACTTAGTATGAAGAGGTTACAGACGCCAATGCCTGGATCCTTGATACAGATTCAGACTTTCAAAGAAGACCCAGGAGAGAAACCCATCGTTCATAGAGATAATGTTAAAGAATTGTTTTTTGTGCATTCCGTCGCAGAAAAGGCCACAGAATTAATAACAGCAATAGACTATGGGAACTTGACGACAACCAGGGAAGACCAGGACTATGACCTTTACAATGCCAGACAGTTAAAACCATATGTACCACCTGATCCAGGGAAACAATAGGACAAACTGTAATGACAGATATATATACAGAAGACCAACTGACATGACCCTAGGAAAATGAAACTTGATAAACGGACTGATTTATTATAAACCCATTTATAAGTTGAATATTCAAAAAATGGATCGCAGTGAGACATGTACAATTTGTAGCTTGGGCAGGTTATATTATTCACACTCATGCTGTTCTCCCAGAGTCTATACACTTATGCAACTATATCCTGCATAAGTAAAGTCATTTTTTTTTCATTGTTTTTTTTTGAAGTGAAAAGAAATGAAGCAGTCGGATCTGAGTTCGATCCTAGCTTCATGTTAGTTACCCTAATACTAACCTTAAATTTCCGATGCAATGGGGCTTTATACGTTCAATCCACGCTAATTTCCATAATGAATAATTTATTTCAAATGTGTATTAAAATCAATTAGTTTCAGTTTAAAATTGAGCAATTCTCTTAATAAATTCATGATAAAATATTCATGAATTTATATATATTACAATTGCGTGGATTGTGCGTATATATTTGTAAATATTTAAATATATATAATTTTCGAAAGTTTCATTGCGTCAGGAATACTTGTTTTTTTTTTTACTTTTTAAATAATCTGTAAAGTTTTGCGATTAAAAGCTACATTCCTTCCATGGGCTTTCAAATTCTTAATAAAACAACAGTAAAGTTTTATTAATTAAAAAAAGATAAGAATTCAATTTTTAATTAAAATCATTTCAGACTTTAAAATTCATTTTCTAATTAGGAAAGGAATTCACAAATTAGTTTGAAAGCTTATCGAAGGAATGTTTTGGAAAACAACTAATTATAAGAAAAAACCAGATTGATAACAAAATGAGCGCTAGCCGGAGGCATCAGGGAACAGTAGATATATAGCCCTGAAAAGTAAAGAAGGGGCTAGTGAGTTTTTGATTGTAGAGTAGTGCAGTGAACTCTGTGCATATTAATTTGTTTTTCATCATGATAGAGGGCTAGAACATCAGGGGATCTGGCTATACGGTTCCTAAAAGTCCTGAGGAATCTTCACTGGAGCGGTAGTGCTGAACCTGGTTTCTGGATCGATCATTCCTGCTAAAATAATGAAAGCTACTAAAATACTACTCCAGTAGTTAACCAATGATGCCTACGTGTTCAACAATTCTGAGGAGTAACTTATAGGTCAAGCACGGAATGGTAATATGTAACGTTAAACTTTCTGGCCAGTTCGAACTTTATTTAATACTCTTCCTCATTTAAGAGATTTTTATTATTTACTCTAAATCTTTATAAAATGCTACTATAAATTTATATTGTAATTCTTTCAATCTCTAGTCTTTAAACTTTTTCTTTCTTACCTGGCGGTTCGTTTAATATATATATGTTAGTTGGCTTTATTAATGTCGTATTTAAAAATTATATGCCAATAATCTTTCGACTCGATGAGCTCCTTTTGATTCCATTTGCCTCACGCAAATAATATAATATTAATTTCAAATAGTAATTTTCGCCCATTAGAACTAAATTTGAAAGTTCTATTAATCATCGAGCTTTAAAGAAAATATTACATGTTTATTATTTTTATAATTGGTTAATAATAAACTATTAGCTCCATTTTCCACTAT